>VZQC01010775.1:0-10356 GCA_009823505.1 Rhizomys pruinosus | reverse complement strand
GAAGTCTAAGTCACTCTTCCTTTCCTGTTCTGAAGGTTCTCCTAATCCACTGGATACTCTCTCCTCAATTCCAGTTGTTGGTGGGGGGGGGGGTTCTGTACCTGCCTGGAGCACTGGCGGGCTGCTCCTGAGCCCCGGACACATGACCTCACTATGGCACCTGAGCCAGACCCAAACCCAGGAGCACTTCCGGCTACTAGGGGGAGGGGCAACCCAGCTGGGCAGCCACACTCTGCTGGGGCTTAGGGCTCCAATCTAGGCCCACCAGCCACCAGCCCCTCTGCCACAAACCAGCAAATCAATTGTCCAGCACCCTGTGAGTCAATGTCCTAAGTTTTTACCTACCTGGAGCAGTCGTGGGCTGCTCCTGAGCCCCCGACACACAACCTCACTATCAGATTTTTCTTATAGAAAGCTTCTAACTAGAGTTTTGAACTTTTTAGATACAATTTCATCAAATCTTCAATAGACACAAATACATTACACATTGAGGCTTCACTCAGAACACATCCTCTCAGAAATAAATGAGTGGAGAATAGAACTACATTTACAGAGCTGGACTTTATTCACTCAGGTCATCCCTGTGAGCTCCCCTTCCTTAGTAAATAATGGGACAATGCGTGAAAGATTATGAAGTTCTTGAACCACAACCAGTAAAAGATTTGACAGAAATGTATGAAATCAACATTCATTGAACTGGATACTAAAATACCTGTTTCCTTCTCAATCCTTTTCACTCTATTATCAGCTTATTAAAACTTCATACATGCATAGCAGTGATCTTAGTACCACTCTCTACACACCCTCTCCTCAAGATGAAGCCACCTGATATCTTTTAATCAGCATCATTGGTTAATGGCTTGGAAACTGGTAGTAGCATTACTATCTCGGGAACTGGCTCTGATATCTAGTATTCACTGATGCATCTAGAGTTTCAACTATTAAAATGGCAGTCAGGCAGCAGCTCTGTCTTCCTCAAGGACTTCATGTTTTCTCCATTTAATTCAGGCAACATTTACATTTAAATTCTTTCCAGCATTCCTATGTCTGTTTCAGGGATCATCCTTGTCTAAGGAAAAATATATTATCTGAGTCTTCATTTTTATTTTCCTCTACCCCTTCCACACTGCAGGAAATTGAGAGAGCAGCATTTTCATTTTGAGATCTGGGACTCTAAACCAGCACTTTGTGTGAGCTCTTCTCAGCACCAGTAAAGTTCTGGCTTGCACATATTTCACCTCAATTACTAAGGACATTCAGAAAAGTATTATTGGTATTCTTGCCATTTTCCCATCTTCCATTTCTAATTCTCTATTGTGGTTCTTGGATGGAGGAGTCTATTTTCTTTTGCCATTCAGCTGTTCTTATATAATTACAGTCATCAATTTCCTTTCACAAGCACAGGATGGAGCTGAGTACACTTAAATAAAAAGAAAGCCAGCTCCCTGATCAATACAATGTTGAGACTGGAAAAGTCATAACAGTACTTCCCAAAGTAAAATGCCCTGCCATCTCTGCATGCAGCATATGACCTTCCAGGCTCACATCTGAAACAGTAGCCCACTGCTCCGGTAGGATTCTACCTCAAAACTCCTACCAATTTAAATTAGGAAATACACAGTAAGACAAGAGGAAGTGGAGAGAGACAGGAAGGGGCTATGGGCTACACATACCCACCCTTAAAGACACTCTCGGTGACCCACTTTCTCTAACCAGCCCACCTCCTGATTGTCCGTTCAGTATGGACTCTCCAGTGGATTAATCCATGATAAAGGTACCACCCTCAGGATCAAATTGCCTTTCAGCGGTGCCACCAGCTGAGAGCCAAGCCTCTACACATGACCCTTTTGGGAGGACACTTCATATCTAAAGCATAACAGCCATTAACTTGGACCAGGATCTTCCCTTACCCAAACACATGTGGAACTTAGTTATAGTAGCCAGGCTTCAGTTGTTTACGGCAGGTTCTATGACCCTAATCAATTGAGCCGTGACCACTTATGCGGCCTGTGTATCTCCCTCCCTTTTTCAGTAAACACTGCAGGACAGCATTGTTTGTGGGAGGTCTCAGGATGCAGAGTATAGATAGTCAAGAAACAGCAAAGAAGTCAGAACATCATCCAGGAGAGCCAGAGATACAAAGTTCTGGGCTTCACAATCCAGAGCATGACTGCTGATGACCCAGACGGCCCTCCTGTCCACTTCCAGGCTGGCTTAGTCTGGAGAACTCTTGGAACTCCTTTGTGCTAGGGACAGCTGTCATAATTATGCAGCAGCGGTACAACCTGAAGGTCAAACATGCCACCTTGCCTTCCCAGACTGTGCCAGCCTGCCACAAGAGCATTTCGGAAATGATTATGGGAACTAAGTTCAGACATACAGAGGTAAATCCACCTGTCTCTTAAAGACAGACAATTCCAAGAAAGTCTGTTATATGGAAAGTTATCTCTTTTTAATACTTTTTTTAGTTTTTTTAATTTTATTTATTTTTGTACGTGTATGAATGTACTGTCTGCATGTAGGTTTGAACACCCGTGTCATGCAATGCCATGGAGATCAGAAGAGGGTCTCAGATTCCCCTGGAACTGGAGTTCTCCTGGAATTGGAGTTACAGACGGTTCTCAGCCGCCATGTGGGTGCTGGGGATGGAACCCGGGTCCGACTGCAAGAGCGGTCGGTGCTCTTAACCGCTAGGCTATCTCTCCAGCCCCAGAAAGTTATCTCTTTACTAGAGCATAATCCTGGAATTGGGCTGCACTTTCTGAAAGTTCTATAGCATATTTGATAACCCAAATACAAGTTGGCAATTTTCTTTAGCCTTTTTTTGGCCTTTTCAAGTTGCATACAATTTTTTTCATCAATGAAGACATGAAACATAACAATGATATTTCCAGATTCTATCTCTACCTGTCCCCGTCTATGTTTTGATATTAGTAAAGTGCCTTGTTCCTGGTCCTGAAAGACAATAGAAGCACGATAGTGAACACATGATAGGGAATATAAATTATGAGAGACATAAAGCTGTGTAGTAAGTCAAAACTAACTTGTACCGAGCTGGAAACCAGGCTGACTCCTATTTTTCACCTTCTTGTTAGGAAGTGACGTGGACAGTGTTCTAGTCCCCTGCTTATTGCCATGATAAAACCGTGACCAAAAGGAACTTGGGAAGGAGCTTATTTCATATTACACTCCCAGGTCTCAACCCATCATTGAGGGAAGCAGGGCAGGTAGGCAAGCAGGAGCTTGAAAGGAGAAACCACAGTGCTGCTTACCACAGAGGAGCACTGCTGCTTACCACAGAGGAGCACTGCTGCTTACCACAGAGGAGCACTGCTGCTTTCCACAGAGGAGCACTGCTGCTTACCAGCTCACTCTCTGACTCACTCTTTCAAGCTGAGCTAGCACTTTTACACAGCCCAGGGTCACCTGCCTGAGGAATAGCACCACCCACCGTGGGCTGGGTCAGCCTAGATCAATCAATAATTAAGACACTCTCTCACAGACACACCCATGGGCTAACCTGATCTAGGAAATTCCTCAGTTGAACTTATGCCTCTCAGATGACTGCAGGGTGCACACCAGGACAGACCAACTCCCATGTTAAAATTCTCCTTAGACCATCCATGACAAATTAGTATAAAATGGAAGAGACAAGAAGTGGGAGTATCAGAGAGAATAATTCAGGAGGAAGAGGATGAAAGGCCAAGGACCCAGCAATGCAGTAGCACTAAGCAAAGGGTGGAGCCATAGACCTAGGATACATACCTAAGCTGGAAGATGTGGGAGAACTTCATGAATTAGACTCAGAGGGATGAGTGACACAGTAGAACCAGTAGATAGAGTCCCAGTTTCATGAGAACTATTGAGTAAGGAGCTCAGGATGAGGAATGAGTCAACTCGGGTTCTTTAGTAAGTATCCTACTTTTGAGGTAATCATGAAACAGTCAATCCTACGTGAAATGCCTCCCTAGAAATTCTGCCTGGGAAATTTGGATTTAGCTGTAGAACAAAACACAAAGGAAGAATCTCAAGCAAGGGGGAGGTCCTTTTAAGGACATTGGAAGCTGACAAGTAGAAGCCATTGAGAATGACTGTCTCCTTTAACCAGTCTCAACTCTCACACTCTCTCTAGGACCTGTGTGCCTACTCTCTCCCTTCAACACATTCTCCACCTTGCAGTCAAAATAACTTTCCAGACAAAAAAACTCTATATAGGCTACTTCTGGTTAGAATCCATGTTAGTTATTTTTCTGTAGCTGTGATAAAAATCCCAAGACCAAAAGGTGCTTAAAGAAGAGTTTATTTTGGCTTATGTTTCCAGAGCCTTAGAGTCTACCATAGAGGAAGGTCTATGAAACTATACTGATACTTTGTAATACTAGATTAAAGTATAAATGGGAATTACAAAATTGGAAAAAATGTAACCTGCCCCCAAAAGATAGAAGTATGATTTCCTTCATGTCTACACACTCTTCCATGACAGTCTGACTGTCTCCATAACTCTCTTCACTTCTGTCACACATGGGCCCTTGCTCACAACAGATCAGAATGAAAGTGGGGACCTGAGCATCACAATCAGTCTCTCCTATTCTCTTGAGAATCAAGAGTTGTGATCTAGAGACTCAGGGGAATTTGTTTTATGCTGCTAAAAAATTTCTGAGAGATGATGTCAATGTCAGGAGTGAATGAAAGTGAGTTTCATGGTCACAGCAAAACAAAACAAAACTAGGAACTGGAATTTGGAGCCTCACAGAGGAAACAGACCTGACAATCAGCCTACTCTTTTTTTTTTCAGACTTGGAGAGGACCTCAAAGTCACTAATCTGTTATTATTATTATTATTATTAAGTAGGAATTAAAAATCAAATATGGTTCTGAGTTTTAAGGAATGAATCTTGTGATTTTTTATTTCTTTATTTGTTTCATTTTTAACAATAAAGTAATAATTTTATGAGTACAAGCACCCTCCATGTAAGAAACCAATTTGCAGCAGTTGTGCCCAAACCCACAGCCCAAGGGTCCCACCATCCAGCTGGGGGGGGGGCTTAGTATGTTCACAATCAGTGTGATCAAATAGCGCAGAGATATTGCTGTAGTTTTGGCATTCACCCCAATTGCAGCCTTACATTCTACCGCACCACCTCTTCCGCAAATTGTTCCATAGGCTTAGAAAAAAGGGGCACAGATGGACAAGAGACCAAACAGTCTACTTTCTCGAAGCTCGTCAGTTTGGACGCGGTCAATTCTGGCTGTCTCGGCTTTCATAGCTGACGTGTGTCCAGGAATAACCTTTCAGTCTCTATAATGAAGCACAAGCAATTATATATATAGGTACTTAAACAGAACTAATTCTTATGGTGGTTATTTTGGTATAGACACGGATGTGTGGATGGTATGTTATTCCATGAATTACGTGTTTTTCTGTAAAATGTGACGGGGTCTTACTGTGTCTTATAAAATCAACCCTAACCATTAGAGGTTGTAGGTTTGTGGCATCAGCTGTGGGTTTATTCCTCCAAGGAGGAGAGCTACTAGCCAAAAAATAAAAAAGAAAATAATAGAAAGAGAAAATTAAAAAATAAAAAAAGATAAAAAAAAAAAAAAGAAAAAAAAAAAAAAAAAAAAAAAAAAAAAAAAAAAAAAAGCAAATAAAGACAAAAATAAAGAGAAAAGCAAAAGAAAAAAAAAAAGAAAAAAAACAAAAACAAGAAAAAAAAAAAAAAAAAGAACAAAAAAAAAAAAAAAAAAAAAAAAAAAAAAAAATAAAACAAAAAAAAAAAAACAAAAAAAAAAAAAAAAATAGAAAAGAGAAAAAAAAGAAAAAAAAAAAAAAAAATAAAAAAAAAAAAAAAAGAAAAAAAAAAAAAGAAGAAAAAAACAAAGAAAAGAAAAAATAAAAAAATAAAGAAAGAAAAAAAAAAAAAAAAAAAAAAAAAAAAAAGAGAAAAGGAAAAAAAAAAAAAAAAAAAAAAAGAAAAAAAAAAAAAAGAAAAAAAGAAAGAAAAAAAAAGCACAAAAAAAAAAAAAAAACAAAAAAAAAAAAAAAAAAAAAAAAAAAAAAGAAAAAAAAAAAAAAAAAAAAAATAAAAAAAAAAAAAAATAAAAAAGTAACAAAAAAAAACAGAGAGAGAAAAAAAAACAAAAAAAAAATAAGCAAAAAAACAAAAAAAAAAAAAAAAAAGAAAAAAAAAAAAAAAAAAAAAGAAAGAATCAAGAAAAAAAAAAAAAAAAAAAAAAAAAAAAAAAACAAAAAAAAAAAAAGAAAAAAAAAAAACAAAAAAAATAAAAGAAAAAAAAAAGAAAAAAAAAAAAAGAATAAAAAAAAAAAGAAGAAAAAAAACAAAGAAAAAAAAAAAGAAAAAAGAAAAAAAAGAAAAAAAAAAAAAAAAAAAAAAAAAAAAAAAAAAAAAAAAATAAAAGAAAAAAAAAAAAAAAAAAAACAAAAGGAAAAAGAAAAAAAAAAAAAAAAAAAAAAAAAAAAAAACAAATAGAAAAAAAAAGGAAAAAAAAAAAAAAAAAAAACAAAAAAAAAAAAAAAAAAAAAAAAAAAGAAAAAAAAAAACAAGAAAAAAAAAAAAGAAGAGAAAAAAAAAAAAAAAAGAAAAACAAAAGGAAAAAAAGAAAGAAAAAAAAAAAAAAAAAAAAGAAAAAAAAAAAAAAAAAAAAAAAGAACAAAAAAAAAAAAAAAAAGAAACAACAAAAACCAAAAAAGAAGAAAAAAAAAAAAAAAAAGAAAAAAAAAGAAAAAAAAAAAAAAAAAAAAGAAACAAAAAAAAAACAACAACAAAAACAAATGAAAATCTTTCAAAATTTTATCCAAAAAAAAAAAATCAACGGGGTATCGCAAAAGAAAAATTAAAAAGAAAAGACCGCATACAAAAAAAAAAAAAGCAGACGATAGCAAAAAATGTCTCATGAGGTACAAAAGAAAGATGCACAGAAAAACGCTAAACAAAAACAAAAAAACAAAAAAAAAAAATAAAAAAAAGATAAAAGACGAAAAAAAAAGAAAAAAAAAATCCTATAAGCGTGAGTCATCGAAAATAAAAAAATAACAAAAAAAAATAAAAGAATTTTCGATCTCAATCTCGCAAACCCCAAATATACAAACCAAAACAATTAATACATACACAACATTCGATTTGTGTAACAGATCAAATGGCCCTCATGCACACTGCCTCACATACTTTCCTAGGCAGTGAGGTTGGTGAAGCTTGCGGACAGGAATCTTGCTTGACTCAAGGAGAACTATATTTAGCTTTATTGTTTAGTGGACTTTTGGTCGCGGGAACACAATCTGGTATTCCAGAGACCAACATGGACAAACTGCAAGAGCTGTCTCAATCATCTTTGCCCATGGCGTGTGCGAAGGTCAGTCGTTCGGACAGCAGGGCTACTATCCGCCTCTCTTCTTGCGCGGTTCCCAGTTTAAGGAGAAGAAGTCTTTCCATTTTGGGGGGGAGCTTGGATCCCCTGGCCACACTGCCTTGGTAGCATAGATCCATTGCTAGAATCAGAGCTCTCCTTATAATAGATGTTATTTTTGCACTGACCAGCCTGAAGGAGACTTTTAAGAATATAATGACAACCTCTCATCTTATATTCCCCCTTGTTTTGTGAAGGGGAGGTAAGAATTCTCTTTATGAAAACTTGTGGCACCTAAAAGGTAGTTTCCGTTAGGAGTCATTGTAAAAGTTTGTACAAGTGGATACACAGAGGGTTTGATGCCTGTAGCAGTCGAAGTCTGAGGCTTTTCTTCCTTTCAAATGTTCAGAAGGCCAACCATTCTGCTGGCACTTCCTGGTTCATCATACCATATGCAAGCTGTATCTTTCTTTTCTCACCATTTAATGTTGGTGGACGTTTTGACCTGTGGAACATACAAAATCTTTTTACCGTAGTTAGTTTAAGATTTGAAGTTTGGCAAAGTTTTGACAAAAGTGTTTAATATATATCTGTAATCCCCCCTTGTTTTAATTAGATTTTATTTATTACCATGAAGTCTCAAAAGAGGCAGTTGTATACACAGTACCTTAGGCAGGAATCAGTCGCAGATTTCATCAAATTCACCCAGCTGCTTTGGATGACTATGTCATTAACTTGGGAAGAAAACTTAATTCCTTAAGTTTTGGTCAATTATCCTACAGGTAGATGAAAATGTTACAAGTTGATAGTGTACAACAGAAAAATTAGAGAGAACATTCGTATGTGCCAACCCAAAGTTATTGTTATACAGCTTTATGTAAAACAACTGTGGACAAAAATTTATATCTCCAGGTAAACTAGATGCATTGCCATATTTTATCAAAACTTTAAAACCAATGTTGTTAACTATACACATATTTACTTTTACTAAGTCCTAACACAATGTAACCCGTAGACAGTGTCTGGGCAAAATTGGATACTTTTTGGACTCATGTCAATTAAATATACATTAATCATATAGACGCATGTCCCTCGCCTGCACCTCCCCCTTCCCAATTCACATTTCAGTCCATTTTTCTGATGCAGGCTTTCTGTTGTGTTCTTTCAATATGCAGCCCTCTAGACAAGAAATATTCTCAACTGGGTTATTGACGCTATCATCCACCAAAAGATGAGGGATATGAGTCACTTTTGTTTTTCTGGACTGTGTTGCTTCGCTTAATATAATAATCTTTAGCTCCATCCATTTACTGAAAGTTCATGATATCGTCTTTCTTTACTGCTGCATAGAACTCCAGTGTGTACATGTACCACATTTTCCTCTATCCACTCATCAGGGTTGAGATGCATTTGGATTTGTTCCAGCTTTTTGCGATGTAAACAGAGCTGCAATTAAAAATGTATCTGTGCATGTATTTCTGCAGTAAGATGACTCTCGTGGTTGTGTATTGCCCAGGATTGGCGATATAGGAGTGGTAACGACCCAGGCTACCAGGAGGGGGTTAAGTGACTGGTTCAAATGGCAGGCTCATTTTTTGTCTTCCAAGGGTTCTCCGCGCTGCTTTCCATAGTGGGCTGTACAAGTTTACATTCGCCACCAGCAATGGATGGGTGTTTCCATTTTCCCCTAACCTCCTCCCAGCTAACTTGATTCATTTGTGGTCTTGATCGGGACATCTTATTGGAGTGAGATGATCTCTTAGAAGTGCTCTTAATTTGCATTTCCCTAATTATTAGTAGACGTTGACAGTTTTTTAAATGTTTCTCAGGCATCTCTAATGCCTCCTATGTGAAGTCTCTATTCAGGTCATTGCTCCATCTATTGAGTGATTCGTTTGTTTTCCTTTCTTCTTCTGTTTTTTGGAGTAGCTTGTATACTCTGGAAAGAAGGCTATGTCAGATGTATCGCAGTGAAGGTTTTCCTCCCACTCGGGGGTTGTCTTCATTCACTTCCGTTTATTGTTTCTTTTGATTACAAGCAAGCTTTTGAGTTTAATTGAGGTCCCATTTGTCAATTGTCGTTTTTATTTCTTGTGCAAGGCTTGCTGTCTGATTTAGGAAAGCTTTTCCTATGCCTTTTAAAAAAAAAAATGTCTTGCAGTCGGCTGCCAAGTTTTTCTGCTATCATCTCCAGAGTTTTTGGGGTATCCATTGAGGTTTTGATCCATCTGGGAATTGACTTTTTTGTACAGGGAAAGATGTAGGGGTTTTAATTTCATTCGTCTACAGATGGTGATACAGGTTTGCCAACACCACATGCTGAAGAAGGTTTGTCGTGTCCGCCATTGAGTATTCGTGCCCCTTTGTCAAATTTGTGGTGGCTGAAATTGTATGGGCGCAGGTTTGGATCTTCAGTTTATGTTCCATTGGGCAACTGGTTGTTTTGGTGACCATACCAAGCTTTTATGATGACTATAACCATTATATATAGTGTTTGATGTCGGTAATAGAGATCCCCAGTATGGTTTCTTTTTTTGCTCAGGGTTTGCTTTGGCCTATTCAGGGTCTTGTGTTTTTCCAAATGAAATTGAGGATTTTTTTCCAAGCGTCAAGAACTCTTGGGGATTTTGTTGGGATGGCATTAAATCTGCACACTAGTTTGGATAGGATGGACATTATTTGTTAACTATATTTAGTTTCCAATCCGGAGCATGGTAAGGTCATTTTCCATCTTCTGATGTCTTTCCTCAATTTCCTTCTTCAGGGGTTTAAAATTTTTTGTATAGAGATCTTTGATGTCTTTGGTTCGGTTTTGTTCCTCGGTATTTTTCTGTTTTGGGAGCTAGAGTGAGTGGGAAGTTCTCCTGGTATTCCTTCTTGCTATGTTGTTGGTGTAAAGGAAGGCGACTGATTTTTCTAGCTTTATGATTGGATCCTGCCAATTTACTGAAGTACTTAATCAGTTCTAGGAGTTTACTGGTGGAATTCTTA
>VZQC01010772.1:629303-649999 GCA_009823505.1 Rhizomys pruinosus | reverse complement strand
AATAAAGAGAAACACAAACATCAAAGCTAAAATAAAATGGTTATGTTCTAGTTAAGAAGGCCTACAGTAGATGGTCAGTAAGTACTTTCACTGAATTTTATTCTTCCACATGCAGTTAATATTCTTTATGGTCACCACCAATTGGTCTGAAGTTACCAAGTCTATTCACACATAACTGTGGAAAAATTCAGTTAAGTTGATTAACCAATGGGACCTCCCTGGCCATCCCCATGGGGTGGGATATAGTGATGCAAAGGTTTAGGATTTGGCCCTGGCAGTTGAGTCCACTGGCTATATAAGCTAGCCATTTTTGGAATAAAGCTCTTTCTGTATTTGGACACTATGCTTTCGTGTGCTGTGCTTTCCCACATGTGTTTTCCACATGGCTCACCCTAGGAATAAATGGGACACCCCACACATAACTCTACATGCCGATGTATGATGATCGGTATCATCCATTCTCCTTATATAGAATTTGTCCTTTGATCTGGAGTTTCAGCTTGATGCTCTTTGTACCTTGTTTCTCTTGGTACTTTTTTTAATGGAGATTCAATTTATTGTTTGATGGCTGAATTGTTATTATTTATTTTGTCTCTTTTTTATCACATTGAAGTATTTGCAGTGTTTTGGAGGGACTAGGTTGTTATAGAATTGTTTTATAATTTTTCCCTCTTAGACCCGCTTGATACTTTTTACTAGAGAGATGGACCAAATGCTAATGTGACACACCTCATATTTTATGTTAATAATTTTCTCCAGAAATTGTAGTCTATGTTTTAAAGTCATGACTTGATACATTTACAGCATTTTTTTTTCCATTCATGTAGCTTGCGGTTGTCCTGGTTTTCTCAATCTTATTGCAGCTGTATGAATGTGAAGCAGCTGTCCATGTTCCATCATAGAAGGACTGTGTTTCAATGAATTATTGTCTCCTTCTGAGTAGAGTGGCTGTATTCTAGGAACTTATCTATCATGAATATTTATACAGCCAGTGGATTGTGCTACGAAAGCAAAGTTCCTTCAGTACACCCTACATCTACAATATGATTCTGGACACACACAGCTGTCAGTTTATCCAAGAGTCAAACCCAGATGATTTCTGACGGTGAACTTCCTTTCAGTGGAAGACAGAAATAGCTACCTTAAACATGCTTTGTTTGTGAAGATGGAGATGGCAACAGATTCCTTCCTTTCTTTACCAGTGGTCAAAAAGCCAGACAGAATGTTCTGATGAGTTAAGATTTTCACTTGTGAGTCACTTCCTACTTTGATGTCTCTTACCAAAAATGCTTCCTAGTTCTTAAGCTCAAAATTTGTATACTTTCTTCCAAGAGCGTAAATGGCCCCATAAAATCTTATTGTGTGAGAATGGTGGGTGGCCAGGATACCGGAAGTAATAAATCCATGACCTAGATATAATGAAACATACAGGCAGCTCCAAGGGTTCACTCAAAGACCTTTCTGAAAGTTGTGGTACCAACTTGTAAGATTTTTGCCAGTCTAGACTATGTCGATTCTAGCCAAACCTTGGCATGTGCCCAAGTGTAAAAGGTATACCAAGGGACAAGCGGCAGTGCACAACATCTTATATTTTACTGCTTTCTCTTTCCCTCCTTCTATGAGAGATACATGTCAGAATGTTTGCTATAGAAGGAAAGAGTTCATCAAAAGACTTTCTCTAATCAAGAACGAAAATGGCCATTCGTTTTTTTTTCAAAGCCAATTTTTACTGAACCTTTGTTCATTTCATACAAAATTTCCAATAAAATCTAGACCCGTACCCCCTTCCTTGCCCCCTCGCCCCACCAGAGCTCATGCATTCTGCCAAACATTTTTCATCTTTTTCTCAGCCTCTTTTAAAATTTTCGATGCAGAAGTTTACCGTTTTGAGCAGAAGTTCATCGTTTCAGTCAGTTCTTTGACCCAGTGTTTTTGTTGTTGATGTTGTTGTTATTCCTTCCAATTTGCATCACTCCAAAATATGCATATATGCATGCCACATATATCATAGGTTTTAGCATCTTCAGTTTATGATTTTTTTTCTTTATTAGGCTGAAAGATGGCATGTTTGAAGGCTCTTTGGCAAGCCCAAACCACCATCAGTTCTGCCCTTGTGCTCCACACTGGGGTTTTCCCTTCCATGGTCAGCAAATGAGGTCCAGGATAATGATTATTTTTAAGAATGNGCCACATATATCATAGGTTTTAGCATCTTCAGTTTATGATTTTTTTTCTTTATTAGGCTGAAAGATGTCATGTTTGAAGGCTCCTCCTTGGCAAGCCCAAACCACCATCAGTTCTGCCCTGGGATTTTCCCTTCCCATGGTCACTAAATGAGGTCCAGTAAGCACCACATCCTGTCTTGAGGCCATTCATTTTTAAACACCAATACAATTTCTGAGTGGCTATGGTATTTAGGAGCATAGACTCCAGTGCCAATCCACACTTAAATTCTGGCTCTGTATCTCCATGGCACAGAGTCTTTAGAGCAATTGCTTTACCTGAAGCCCCCTTGGTTTCCTTACCTATGATGTGGCATTGAAAACACTGCCTAACTCATTGCATTGTGTGGAGATTAAACATATTATACATGTGTATGTCTATGTGCATGTGTCTTAAAACAATGTCTTAGGGGCTGGAAAGATGGCTCAGTAGTTAAGAGCACTGGATGCTCTTGCAGAGGACTCAGGATCAATTCTAACACCCACATAGTGGGCAACAACGTCCATAACTCCAGTTCTAGGGTAATCTGACACCCTCTTCAGACCTCTGAGGGAACTGCACCTACATGGAGGCAATACACTCATACACATAAAATAGACATAATAAATGAAATAAAAAGCAAACAATGTCCTATAATTTCTTCTTATTATTAATATTATTATTATGATTATCTGTAGATAGGTGGAGGCCTCTTACATTCCACCCTGTCTGGTAACTGTCCTGGACTCTACATTGCCTTTTGACTTCAATGTGCTGTTTATTGCTCCAACAGCTCCTTTACCTTTTGGAGGGAGGGGGGTTGAGACAGGGTCTCCCAGTAGCCCCAGCTGGCCTGGTACTTACTATGTAGAGCATGCTGGCCTTGAACTCACAGAGATCCACCTGCCTCTGCTCCCAAATGCTGGATTAAAGGCATGCGCCACCAAGCCCAGCTCCCTTTTTAAGCTTAGAATATGTTTACCAAGGGGCTGGAGAGATAGCCTAGCGGTTAAGAACACCGACTACTCTTGCAGAGGACCCGGGTTCGATCCCCAGCACCCACATGGCAACTGAGAACGGCATGGCAGCTGAGAACCGTCTGTAACTCCAATTCCAGGAGAACTCCAGTTCCAAGGGAATCCGACACCCTCTTCTGTCCTCTGCCGCATTGCAGGACATGGGTGCACAGACCTACATGCAGACAGTACATTCATACACATAAAAAAAATAAAATTAAAGAATATGTTTACCAAAATATTGTATTTGTTATTTTTATTTTATGTGTATGAATATATCGCTTGCATCTGCGTAAGTCCACCAGTGCCATGCGATGCCCACGGATGTCAGAAGAGACCGTCTAATTCCCCTGAAATTGGAGTTATAGGTGGTTGTTAGCCACCATGTGGGTGCTGAGAATCAATCCTGGATCCACTCCAAGAGCGGCCAGTGCTCTTAACTGCTGAGCCATCTCTCCAGCCCCGATGTATATATTTAGGTCTGTGAGAGAACTTCCACAAGGCTGTATTATATCACTTTCCTCGTGGCTTTGGGAGATCCCACAGGACCCAAACGTTGTAACAAAACTCCCAATTCTGAATGTACAAGGCAGCAAGAAGAATTTAAAGAGCAAAGAATGCCGGGCACGGTGGCGCACACCTTTAATCCTAGCACTCCGGTTTGGGGGGGGGGGGGGGCAGAGGCAGGCGAATCTTTGTGAATTCAAGGCCAGCCTGGTCTACAGAGCAAATTCCAGGAGAGTTGGGGCTACAGGGAGACCCTGTCTCGAAAAGACCAAAGAAAAAAAGTCAAAAGCAAAGAAAATGAAATTGTGAAGCAAGTAGATGGTGTCTGACACATCAAAGACACCCCCAAGGCCAATAAGAAGTAGAAGAGCAGAGCCACCCCTTTTGTTTGTGGTGTCCTCACTTTGTTCCTTTCTTCCGATCCTTATGCTTGCCCTCTCTCCTGACTGCCCGCCCTTTGTAAAAAAAAAAAAAATCTTGGGTCTGCTGATGCAGAAATCTGGCTTGTGGTGTCTCCTTCTGGGTGGTGACTCACTGAAGAGCAAGAATCTTTTTGCCTCCCAGGGGAAGAAAAGAGAGTCTGTGTCTGTGTGGGGAGCATGTGAGGAGTTTGCCCTCCAGGTAGGCAGAAGCAAAAGCAAGCCATGACAAATGGGCAGCTCCCCCAAGAACCCTAACGCCCCCTGGGAGGACCCTGGATATGGCTTTGGCTGTATGTGAGATATGAGCTAAGGGAGGGACAAAATTCCACCTATCAAATGTTGAGTGAGAGAGACTCAGAATGAGTTTTAAAAAGGGTTTGGTAATCTCAAACCTAAATATGGATGAAAGGAGAGACACTAGTACTCAGTGCTTTTCCTGCCCCTAGTCTACAGGGACACTGAGCTCTCAGCATGCTCAGTGGTCCTCCCAGCAACTCTCAGCTTCTCCTCAGTGTTTGCAGGCATCCCCGCAGTTCACCACCATGGAATCCCCAGCGGGGAGCTTGACTCCTTCCATACCATAGGCTTTGCCTCTGCCAAGCTGCTTTCTCTGTGGCCTCTATACCATTTCAGTATCCAACCCTGAAGAACAGATATATGCAGGAAGCTATATTTCCCTGCTTCTCCTGTTTTGTGGACAGGTCTGTCCGTCCCCTCTCATATACACTGCTCATTTGCCAGGCTCTTCAGAATCAGCACTGTCCCTTCTCTCTGCTCCCATTCATGACTTCACAGTTAGAACCATACATGTCAAGGATACTTATTTTGGACCCACTTTCCTTTCTTTCCTTTATACAGTTTGTCTTGATACAATACATTTTTTGGCATATTTTATTATATTTTGTATATTTCATACATATATCTAAATTATTTTATATGCCATCTGTACCCTCCCATACCCTTGCCCCCCACACCAGATTTCATGCATTCTGTCATTTATTTTAAGGCCTATTGAGTCAAGTTGTTCTCTGACATTCCTCAGTGAAAGTTCATCCACTAGGGTTTCGTCAGCCTATCTAGAATCACTCCCTTAAAGAAGATCAGCTCTTCCTCACCCAGCATTAATCAGCTACCAATTGCTCTTTGGCTAAGATTGGGGCCTGCTACATATCTTCACAGTTGTATGGTAGGTTTTAGTTCAAGTAATCAAGTTGGAGTTTGAGTACTGATGACTGATACTACCTCCTTCCAATGCTTTAAAAATATTTTATTTATTATTTTATGTATATGAGTGTATTGCCTGCATGTATGTAACTGCGCCTGTGTCATGCAATGCCTAAGTATATCAGTAGAGGGTTTTGGATCCCCTGGATATAAAGTTACAGATGGTTGTTAGCCACCACGCGTATGCTGGGATTTGAACCCAGGTGCTCTGCAAGAGCAGCCAGTGCTCTTAACTGCTGAACCATCTCTCCAGCCCTCTCCCTATAATACTTTTGTGAAGCAACTTACATCTCTTAATAGGACCCTAGTCTCAGGGTTGGAAGAGTTTTCTGTGAAAAGCTAAATGGCCAATATTTTAGACTTTTCAAATCATACACTCTTTATTACAATTATTTAACTCAGCCATTGTAACATAAATTAGAAAAGCTATGTTACAATAAAGTAGTAAGCTGCATATCATGTGATTTTCACACATCACACAAAATTGATCTTTTTAATTTTTCAATGATGTAAAACCATAAAAACATTCTTCAACAGGATAAATGAAAAACGCAGCAGGGAATATTTGGCCTTTGGGCAGCAGTATGTTAATGCACCCCTTAACGAAGGGTTGATTCTAATGGGACTTTCACATGATGTTATAAGTTGAATGGGATGGAGTGACAGGTTTTTTTTCTTTTTAAAATTTTTTTGAGACAGGATCTCATTGTGTAGCCCAGGCTGGCCTAAAACATGTGATCTTTGTGCCTTAGCTTCTTGAATGTTGAGTTTATAGGCATTTGTCACTACCTGCAGCTAAGAGAGCATTTTATGTGTTTGTGGGCAATTTCATCATCCCTTTCAAATCACATAAGGACTGGCATTCCACTTTTGATATTTCATTCAATAGATATTACTGAGTAATTGTTATGTGCCAAACTCTGTGTTAGGTACTATGAAATACACTGATAAAATAGATGCTGGCTGTGTTCTTAGGTTTGAAGCACAGTGCGGGAGATAGACAGTGAACAAATGAATATTCAATAGATATGTAATTTCAAATCATGATAGGTGCTTGAAGAAAGCACAGAAGAGTAGCTGTAGCCAGGGAAGAAGGACTTGTACAGATGTTTCATTAAGTCATGGAAGAGCAGCCAGTAGTTGGGGAAAGATAGTAAATCCCAGGCATTGGAGCAAGCATAAGACAGAAGCCTGGGGCAGAAAGAGACCTTGTTCACTGACCTGAGACTGGGCTGTATTTAGATAGGATTGGAGGAAAGTGGCTTGAGAAGAGGTCAAAGAAATAAAGACCAGATTTTACAGCTCTGTGTGACCCACAGTAAGGAGCATGGACTTCATTTAAAGAACAAGGAAAGTTCCTCTAAGAGGTTATTCTTTCCAATGTGTGGAGAATGGATTGGACAGAAGGGGGGAAACAAATTGATGATCATTTCATAGTTTATTGCACTGTTATGAGAAAGAAGTGAGGGTGGTTTACATTACGGTATTGACAGTAAAAATAAAAAAAAGCAGAATAGTTTTTGTTGTTGCCTTTTAGCTAGAAAACATAGAATTTGGTGATTTGGTAGATGTTGATAATAAAGGAGATAGAGGAATCAAAGGGGATATGCTAGTTTCTGGGTTTGATAACTTGTTGCCCATGGTGTTCCCTTCAGTGAGGTAGAATAGACTGAGAAAGGAACAATTGTGGGATAGAGAAGATGATGGCAATAAAGAGGTCTATTTTGGATAGATTAACTTCAATATGCCTCTAAGATTTCCAACTCAATGTCTATGTTAGTTACTTTTCTTGTGGCTGTATTGAAATCTCAGACAAAAGCAACTTAAAGAAGGAAGGGGTTATTCTGGCTCATTGTCTCTAGTGGCAGGAAAGCTACCAAAGCAGGGATATAAGGCAGCAGGTCACGCTGTATCCACAGTCAGGAAGCAGAAAGAGAGGAATTCCAATGCTCAGCTTACTTTTCCTTTTTATTCAGTCAGGACCCCAACCCATCCATATTAAAGGTGGGTCTTCCCCTCTATAGTTAAACCTTTCTGGCACCACCCCCATAGACACACTCAAAGGTATGTTTCCAGTCAATTTGACAATCAGGTTAAACATCACACTGTCTAAGTAGTTTGCCATATGAGTCTAGTATTTAGAAGAAAGTTTTAGGCTAGAAATATGTATATGTAAGAAAGCAACAAATATATGTGACTTAATGTCACACAAATACAAGAGGTCACTTATAGAGAGCATTCAGGCAAACAAGAGAAGAAACCCCAGAAGCTTGTGCTGGAACACTAAAAAATGTAGACACAGGATAAATAAGGGAGTTTGAAATAGACCAAAGTGGAGCAAAAATACTAGAGAATTAAGAAAGCACACAGTATCTGCCAAGAACATGATGCTCGTGTTGCTGAAGATGGTACAAACCCAGCCCATGCTGGTGGAGCTGAAGGACGGGAAGATCTACAATGGGCACCTGATGAGCTGCGACAATTGGAAGAACATCATCCTGCGAGAGGTTGTATGCACGTCATCCAAGGATGGGGACAAGTTCTGGAATGTGCCTGCCTGCTACATGTACGGCAGCAGCATAAAGTACCTGCACATCCCGGAAGAGATCATTGACATGCTTCAGGAGGAGGTGTCTGCCAAGGGCCATGGCATGGTGGTCCACAGCAGCAGAAGCAACAGAAGGGCCGCAGCCTGGGCAGTACTGACAGAGGTATGTTTGGTGGCTGTGTCTGAGGTTGGATCCCAAGGAGAGGTCAAGATCAGCTGGAGAAGAAGCCACGGTAGGAGGGAGTGGAGCTCAGCCCAAACTGTGTCCAACAGTGAAGTCCCAATGGGCAGTGGTTTGGTGCAGTCTTCAAGGGGCCATGACTCAGTTTCTGGAAGGTTCTGTGCCTGGGTTCCTCTAAAGCCCCAGCTGGCCTGTGAGGAGCTGGTGGCCCGCATATGTTTCACATGGGAGCCCAGGAGACGCTAGTGTGTTGGGCTCTGTACCCTGCCCTGTTTTACTAGAAAAATAAAGGCAGGTGCCACAGAAACAAGCAATCAAAGAAAATAGTGTCACACAAGCTGAGAATCCTGAGAGAAGGTGTGTGAAACATGGCTGGAAGATCAAGTTAGATAATGATTTAAAGAACGGTATTGGGCTTGGTGAAGTTCTTTGGTGACCTTACCAGGGGGTCTAAGTGGTTTGGTACGGTTAGATTGCCAGTAGGTGAGGATAACAGAGATGCAACCTTATATGGCCTATCCCAGAGCAGTCATCCCTAGTTCAGCAATTAGAAGTAGGCTGTTTCCAAGGCAACAACTATGTCAGGCAGCATCAAGCAGTGTGATTCCAATAGGACAGTGGCTCCTTCTACTCTCTCAAGGTGAGTTTGAAAAGGAGATTACTAATTCACTTATTTGTTTAGCAAATATTTACTGAGTAGTTAGTAAGTTTTTAAGCACTGTACATGGAGAGATACTGGAGAGAACAATCCTGATAAACGATCCCCCTCTGGTGGAGCGTACATTCTAGTAATGAGTGAAGCCAAGTAAATAGGAAATTATAGTCAGTATTATTAACCACTATGAAATAAGGGCAATACAACAGTCAAGGTAATTAATTCTTACATTTGTAACAAAACTAACCTTGCATATCAATGACTCACCACAACAAAAGTGTATTCATTCACCTCACATGCCAATGATGGTCAAGGAACTCTCCTGGGCAGCAATGACTCAGGATCCAGGCTCTTTTTCATATGTTTTAAGCCTACCATAGACCCCTTCAGAATCATGAAATGGATCCCTTGTGGGTTTTTTTTTTGGGGGGGGTGTTTCAAAAAAGTTTGATTTTCAGTTGGTCCAAGACTTAGGAGGGACTCAGTGTAGGTAACAAAGCCCCTTAGTGGCTGGAGAGGTTCAAACAGATCCAGAGGCTGGCTAGGGCCGAGCAGCAGAGGGAGCCCCTTGGAAGGCACGGAGACCGCCTAGTCATGTTTGGAAGAGATACTCACCCCTCAACAGCTGGGGCACCCAGTCTATGATGGCTGTGGCCTGGTCAGCCTGGGAAGGTTGGTCAGGTGGGGTTGCCCAGCTTCATGATGAGTTTCACCTCCTTTTCAAGGAAGTGGTTCTCCAGGAAGTCACAGAGATGGGGGCCTGTGTGAGCAGAACCCAGGGCATGAAGATTCAAGAAAATCCTTGTTCAGGTTCTTCTCCAAGCCTAAGGTAGCTTACATGGCCTCCTGGGTTTTACCCAACTCATCTTGAGATGGCTTCAGCATATCTTGGAAGAGCTTGTGATGGGCTGTAGTACTGGTTTTAGAATCTAAGGAGATACTTTGCACCCTTGCACTTCTCCTTGGCCAATTCATGGAAGGAGTGGCCCTTGTCCTCCAAAGCCACATCGTCCTTGTCTAAATAGTAGCCCAGAGAGTAGAAACCCAGTGAAAGGTGTAGGAGGCTCGAAGATCCATGTTGACTTGGCAGTTGACAGCAGACTCCACCTCAGTGGAATAATTCTGACCAATCTGGGAGGTTGTGGTTGATTGGCAGTATAAAGCTAACTGCAAAAAGGCAGTGTTGGCTTGTTGTAAAAGCCCAAGATGGAGAGGAGATGGTCCTGGAGGCTGTGACTTGAAAGAGTGAAAGGTGGGAGAGGGAGAGAGAGAGAGAGAGAGAGAGAGAGAGAGAGAGAGAGAGAGAGAGAGATTCACAGAATGACTCTGGGTCTGATCCATCCAAACACTGCTGAAGGAAGACACGGATCCATAGGATCTCAGGGCACACTGCTGACCTCTTGTATTCTGTTGGCTAACAAGCAAAATGAGTTCATGGAGACTCAAATATCACCATGTATAAAGCCAGACTTAAGAGTGATCAAAAGCCAATCTAACAGCAAGAGCACCTGGGAAATATCTGTTTGCTCTTTGTTCAGTAAGGAAATGGAGTCAGCGAGAAACTAGTCTCTGGTACTGATGCACTGTAGAGTTATGTAAGTGTTCAAAGGAAGAACTTTTTAAATATTTACATATGGCATCAAAAGAAGGTTCCTGTATGAAGTAAGATCTAACCCAAGAGTGGAAAGATATGGAATAATTAACCTGCTCAAGTGGCGATAGGCTTATTCCCAGAAGCCAGGTATGCTAGGTAGAGGCAAAAGAGTGAGATGTTTTAGACCAACCTAGACTGCAAATAAAACAATATTTTGTAGAGAGAAGAACAGGTTCTAATGAGAAGTGACCAGTATGCTTTGTTGGAAGGACAGAGTAGAATTCAGCATGCCAAAGATCAGATCCTAAGCTCAGGAAACCAGAGATGGCGCTGAAAAAGGAAAGCCAAGTCCAAGGGGGAACAGCCCTTGAGAGAGGTGCTCCGAAACAGAAGAGGCAAGGCTCCTCCAGGGCAGCTGGTCCCTGACGAGGGCACTGTGGGGGGAGCCAGGGCACAGGTCTCAAACTTCCTGGTTTGGAGGAACTAAGCAGAGAAACAGAGTGTTGAAAACAGAAGTGAGCAGTGGGCCTTCCAGCGAGCTCAGTTGTGTGCTCTGTGCCTGAAAGCTTTACGTTCAAAATCCCAAGAAAGGTGGGCATGGTGGCGCATGCCTTTAATCCCAGCACTTGGAAGGCAGAGACAGGAGGATCTCTGGAAGACTGACGCCAGCTTGGTCTACACACTAGGCCAGCTGGGGCTACTGGGAGACCCTGTGTCAAAAAATCAGAAAACAAACAAGCCAAAGTCACCAAAGCAAACCTAAAAATGATACAGAACAAATGAAGCTCATCTCTGGTGAATGTTGGTGCTGGTCTTAACTTTGCGTATCCTGCTGGACATCTTCAAGACAGTTTCCCCAGTCACGAAGTCCATGTTAAGATTTCAGAAACATGATTTTGAAATTTAGTTTACTGTTGACAAGATGCTAACTCACACTTGCTTCTTTCCATTTCCATTTAACTAGACTATGTAATACATTCCTTGAAGACAGTAATGAGACTGTTTTATTTAACTTGAATAATAATAACAATAATAATAATATCAACTAAAATGCCAAGCATTGCTTTAAGTTCAATTTTTTAAATTAATTTTTATTTAATTTTGGCAAATTTCACTTGATACATTTACATTGAGATCTCCTCCTATGTCTGAACCCCCTTCTAACCTCCCAGACGAAATTTTTAAACTGTAATTTATTATATATATATATCATATATATTATAATATACTATATATATCCAGAGATTCAGGTTTGTGTCCCCAAATACCCATTGGTGTGGGTTCAACCACTGGAGTCTGATCAGCCTACTAAGAGTCTCACCCTTAAATCAGGTGGAATCTGTCCTTCTCAGCTAAGGCCAAATTTTTGATAAGGAAACTGAGAGAGTAACTTTAGAATAACTTTCCAATGGTCACACACCTGAGATTTGAACAAAATGAAACTGCCCCTAGAGCCCATGTTCTTGGCAAAGTCTGCCTCTCAACAAACATTATTCTACATAGCCTCTAGGCAAATATATTTCCTGGGCAGCCTAGAAGCACTAGGCTATCCTGAGAAAAGTGATGAATAAGACAAACCTTTATCCTTAAGGAGTCAGCATATGGCATGGTCATACCTGGTCCACTGAACGAAATACATAAAACCAAATTCCAGTTGTCATGAATATTCACTGGAACATTATCGCACTCATTTGCTTATGTTTTGTCTGTCTTCCCATACATCCCACAGAGAAGAGTTGTTGTAGAGCCCTTACAGTCCACAAATCCCAGAATTTGTGCCATCTAATAGGCTAAGCAAAGGAGTGTGCTGACCACCTGGTATATTGGTTAATACAGATGCATAAATATAATTTCGGTATAAAATGAAGGAAGGCAGTGCTGTTAGGTTGGGAAAAGTATGGGGTTTGACAGTGTAGACTGACAGATACACATTTTTATTACATTTATTTAGTGGGGAATGGGGAAGCTGCATGTACCATGGCACGTGTGTGGAGATCAGAGGACAGTTTGTAGAAGTTGATTCTGTCTTTCCACCATGTGAGCCCTGGAGATTGAATTCAGGTCATCAGGTTTGTGGCAAGTGCCTGAGTCATTTCGCTGGCTGCTGATTAGAATCCCTAGCCCATTTCTACTACTTGTGTGAACTTGGATAGGATTTTTTTAGTTTCTCTGAATGCATTTTGCAGACAGTAAGGCAAATGTTATCCTTTTGGTATACATTTGTAATGATTAGAGACAATATATGTATAGTTTTAACACAAAATGTGCAAACTGATAATACTAGCAACAATAATAATAATGTAATTAATATGCTATGAGATAAGAAAGGGGTCATGTGAACATGTCACATCACCTCCCAAAGCATTTTAGAGGGTTCAAGAAAATGTTTCTAAAGAAGATGATCCTTTGTGTTTGCCCCTAGAATCAGATAGACTTGTTTTGCTTTGTTTTGTTTTTCAAATTTTTGAGATCAGGATTCATGTTGCCCAGGATGGCCTCCAGCTTCCTGTGTAGCTGATTCTAGTTTTGACTTCCTCATCCTCCTGCCTCATAAATGCTGGCATTCTGGAAGCACATCACCATAGGCTTGATTAATCTGTTTCAAATCTTAGTTCTTTAATCTGCCACCTATGTGACCCTAGACAAACTGCTTTACCTTTTGGAGTCTCAGAATTTTCATATGTAAATTAGAGCTAGTAATAATCATAATGTTCAACTTATTCACAGATTAAATAAGACTATGCACATATGGACACTAAGTACTTTGTTTCATACTTGTTAAGTATAATGAGTAATCTGAATTGTCAACTTGGCGCACCTAGGAAGAGAGAACCTTCACTGAAGAATTGATTGGCCTGTGAGGCATCGTCTTAATTGGTAATTGATGTAGGAGGGCTCAGCTCAGTGTGGGTGGTACCATCTCTAAACAGGTGGTCCTTGACTGTATTTGGAAGGTAGCCGATCAAGCTAGAGGCTGCAAGCCTGGAAGCAGCTTTCCTCTGTGGTTGCTGCTTTAAGCTCCTGCCTTGAGTTCGTACCTCTGCTTCCCTTGATGATGGACTGTAACCTGTAAGATGCAATAAATCCTTTCCTCCCCAAGTTGCTTTTGGTCACGGAGTTTATTGCAGTAACAGAGAAGCAAACTAAAACAGTAAGTGTCTAAAAAAAAGCCAATCAATGATGGCCAATGAGAT
Source organism: Rhizomys pruinosus (assembly GCA_009823505.1). Taxonomy (NCBI): domain Eukaryota; kingdom Metazoa; phylum Chordata; class Mammalia; order Rodentia; family Spalacidae; genus Rhizomys; species Rhizomys pruinosus. Next base: position 636,456 of record VZQC01010772.1, on the reverse strand, counting down.
GGCTTGGTGGGTAGAGTACTTGCGGAGCCATCTTGAAGACTGAGTTCAATCCCTGGAACCCATACACGGGTGGAAAGTGAGAAACAATGCCACAAAGTTGTCCTCTGACTCCCACATACCCACCATGGCATACATACACTCCCACACACATCATAAACACACTAATAAATAATTTTAAATGTTTTTTTTAATTTTTATTGAATTTTTGCAATTTTCATACAGTATAATTCATGGTGGTGCATGCCTTTAATTTCAACACTTAAGAGGCAGAGGGAGGCAGATCTTTCTGGGATGGAGGCCAGCTTGATCTATTCAGCAAGTTCCAGGCCAGCTGGGGCTACTAGGCAAACCCTGTCTCAAACAAAACAAAACTAAACAACAAGCCAATTATTTTTATTGTAGTGATGGTTGTTGTTCTAATACTTTAAGACTCAGGTTTTTATAATAGAGAGCTCTGGGGTTGAATTCTGGCCTTGAAAATGTTACTTAATTTCTTAATGAGTTTTCATCCATGAACAATGGAAAATGGTGATAATAACACTAACCAAACAGGACATCATTTAATCAGAGTTTACTTAGCCTAATATATGACAAATAGTAAGTGCTCAAGAAACGGGAGATATTGGGGTATTTTTTGTCTTTTCAAGACAGGGTCTCCCTGTAGCCCCAGCTGTCCTATAACTCACTCTGTAGACGAGGCTGGCCTTGAACTCACAAAGGTCTGCCTGCCTCTGCCTCCAGAGTGCTAGGATTAAAGGCGTGCACCACCACGCCTGGTGAGGTATTGTTATTTGACATGATGATGGCAACATTTAGAGCCAATATTCATCAAATATTATTGAATGGCCTTGTACTAGGTTCAAAAGATTCATATTCAGTAGATGAAAGAAGAAAACACATCAAGTTCAGTTCTGACATCATAAAGGGGGATATGAAAAAATCCCTACCTAAAATGTAATGTGTATACAAAAACCATTTCAGAATTTCCTGTTATTTAGTAACTGCTGGTCTTAGGACAATAAGTAAATAAGACAAATGTGAATAGAAGTTATTAAGCAGTGTGGGACAATGGTGTTCTTAGTTACTTTTTCCATAAATAAATAACCCATGATGTGATGAAGCAACACACTCATTTCCCTAAGAAAATGCCAGAAAGGACATCATTCAGAACTTTAAAAAAATCCCATTTGGTAAGACTTTGGTGAATATATATTTAGATAATGATAAACCAAGACCTCAGGCCAGATTCATAAACTCCTCCTCTTCTGCTGTGGTTGTAATGATGCAAGAATATGGGGGAAAATATTTGAAGACACCAGGGTCCCTCATCCAACATTTGAATGAATTGGATATCCTAGCTCCACTTTCTTTGGTGGCTCTTTCCCAGCCAGCCCAATGGCCTATGCACAAGACTGACCTTCAGAAAATGTGTACAGCACTCTAGCTTTGCCTTTGCTTTAGTCCTCCTTACAATATCCGTTGTGGAGAGCAGGACAGGACATTGGTGGTGCATGCTCTCCTTGCTATCAGAGCTGATTTGTCATATTGTTCACTCCCTTTATGGGGAAATGGTGCTGTTAGGTACTTTTTCTAGCAGGGCTCTGCTCCTTGCTTCCAGCCGTGGTGATGATACCCAGCAGTGGTGATGATATAAAACTGTGGCAGGATCCCTACTTCCCAATGTTCCAACTCTTGAAGATTAACATGCTTGGTTCATTGTCTCATACATCATTCCAAAGACAGAGCTAGGTTTCTTAGCATCAATGTGGGGTTGCTACATGAAACTCATGGCCCCTGCCAACTAGGCATTCTGCTCATACCAGTGCATTGGTTGTAGGGTGTTTTGTCCACATGGAACACTCCATGAAGTCAACTGAGGCAAGCCTGGAGTGCTGGTGAAGTGTCTGTAGGCCTAAAAACTGTACCAATCTCCCATAGATAATTGTGATGAGTAAATCAAGTAATATAGTCAGCTTTACATTGCTAGAGGTTTTGCACTTCCAGTTTCTACTAACCTTTAATCTCAGCACTCGGGAGGCAGAGGCAGGAGGATCTCTGTGAGTTCAAGGCCCGCCTGGTCTACAGAGTGAGCTCCAGGACAGCTGAGGCTATAGAGAGATCCTGTCTCAAAAAGACCAAAAAAAAAAAGAAAGAAAGAAAATATAAATTAGGCATATGATGGCCTTGTCTCTAATGAATATATGAAGACCTTTTTCTTTGTCATTATTGCATAAACCAATGCAGTGTAACAAGTATTTACATTGCGTTAGGTATTATAAGTTATCGAGAAATGATTTAAAGTTTATGGAATTGGGCTGAAAGTAGAGCTCAGTGGTAAAGCATTTGCCAAGAATGCACAAGGTCTTGGCTCCATCTGAAATACCATAAAAAAGCACACAGAAAGATGTACATAGGTTACATGTAAATAATATGGCATTTTATATATGGGACTTATGAATTCAGAAATTTTAATAACTGTAGGGAGTCCTGGAATCAGTTCCCCACAGATACTAAAAGACAGCTATGTAGGAACAACTTTCAAACAATTTCTGGTTTCAGGTAACTGGATACTAAATGTTAGTTATTCTCAGCCACTGACACCGGGCCAGGAAGGAATCTGATGCACTGTTTGAGTACAAACAGTGCCCCAGGTGTGCTCTTCTTTGGGACCACACTTTTTTTTTGCTTTTTTCTTTCTCCTACCTCCCAATCTCCTTCACACTTGGTGATAACCTCCTCTACCTACTTACCATCCACACTAAACAGCTAGCACCTTCTTTCCCTCTTACAGGTTAAATACTGGCAGTAAATACACTCTGTTGACATACTTCATTAGCTCATCTTATGCTTTAAAGTAATGTGTGGTCAATAACATTTAAAAATCAGGAACTCTCCTGGAAAATCTAGAAATTTCTATTCTGTCTTTTCATTTTTTTAAAAAACCTTAATATCTACAAACATGGGCCCAAATCCATGTTAAATCTCTGTTTTCCCTGAGTAGTGGCTGACACCTATACACCCTTTAAATTCTTTGGTTTTTTTCTTTGTTTTTTTTCCACTGTCTCCATCAGCCCACTTTCATCTTTTACCAACACTTGCAATAGCCCTTGTAAGCCGACCCACAATATCCTCAACAGTTTATTAAAACTAAAGGTTGATTCAGTAGCAACAAGAAACAGACTTATCTTCCCTGGGTTAGGGAAGAAGCTCAATGTAGACAAAACTTATTCTTCACAGAGGAAAGAAGAAATTTTCCTTTTACTCTGGAAAAGGGTGTCCTTCAGTGGAGATGACTCCTTCTTAAAAAGAAAAAAAATGCAGAAACAGCTGAGTATGTGAATGTGTGTATGTGAATGTGTATATGTGTGTGTGCTTGTGTGCATGTGTGCGTGTGTGTATGCATCCTGTTACACACTCCTCTCCCTTCAGACAAATAAGTTGACATACATCAGTTTCAAGTAAGCTTTCTTCCTCTCCAACAACTAAGGCTTTGTCTATGGAGTTTCCAGAGCCATAAAGTATTCAAATATTTTGAGCTGCTTTGAGGTTACATTGATGTGCATTCTCCTGGAAAACATTGTAGAAGCTCTCTAAAAATGTATGGGGAAGCTAGAGAGAATGTTGAATCAGCCAACTCCTCCAAGGGACAAACAGGCTCTTAGACCAACCAGAACGGCTTCAAACCTTTCTCTGTAGTCTAGCATTACAAGAATGGAAGAAAGCATCTGCCCAGAAGTGCCTGCAACTCACTCCAAGTTTAAAGAAGAAAAATAGTGCATCAGTTCTTCTCTATTGATTGTAATAAGGACTATGCAGTTACTAGAGGCTAAGTACTGTTCAATGACTTCACAGTAATACAATCAAAGATGTCCTTCTACTACCTCCATTGTTATTAAAACCAAACTGGGACATAAAGGTCAAATCTCCATCATAAGACTGTGAAGCCAGTTAGTATCAGTGTGAGGTTCCAGGTTGCCTAACTGCAGAACTGGTGCTCTTGGGCAGAACAAGATGGGTCTTAGCTATGGGCACAAGTTCAGCAACATCAGCATTATCTTGGAACACAGTGGAAATGTGAATTCTTGGGTCCCAGCCCAGAGCACATGAATTAGAGTCTCTAGTGTTGAGACACAGCAATTTGTGTTTTTGACAAGCCTTCTAGGTAATTCTGATGTATAGTTTGGAAACTGATGTTCTAGAGGATAAGGTACCTCTCATAATTATCCTAGAACACTGCAATTTTTCTGCTAGAAAAAGTTGAGCTAGCCTAGTACTCAGTCATTTGAATGACAGTAGAGAGGCATGAGGGCAGTGGACCACTTATCCACAAATGGCTTTTTTACCACCTTGTTCCCAGTATCTGACAATTTCACTATTGGCCATTTATTCCTTTGAATTATGAAGCATTCATGATATGGAGGGCTTCTTTTTAAATTTTTATTTATTTTTGTATGTGTATGAATGTACTGTCTGCATGTAGGTCTGTGCACACGTGTAGTGCAGTGCCACGGAGGTCAGAAGAGGGCGTCAGATTCCCCTGGAACTGGAGTTAAAGACGGTCCTCAGCCACCATGTGGGTGCTGGGGATCGAACCCAGCTCCTCTGCAAGAGCAGTTGTTGCTCTTAACCTCTAGGCCATCTCTCCAGCCCGGAGGGCTTCTTTATTGCAGTGCAAATGACCTGGTATCAGGAATGCCATAAGCCAACTGGTGGCCTTGGAACCATATGAAGAGTCACCATCCATTTTTATTTGTCTCTTCTCTCCTGTCAGAATCGGTGCACACACCCACTGGTTTACCACAAGGCTGGCACAGGTCAAAAAACACAGGTTTTTAACTCCAGTTCCAGGGGAATCCGACACCCTCTTCTGACCTCCATGGCATTGCATGACCTCAGATAGGCTGGGGTGGGGGGGAGCAAAGGGAAGAAGAATCAGCGACCTGTTAAGAGATGAATCGGAAGAATACTCTCCAACTCCTTCACCTCCACTCACTGTTTATCCTAAATCAAATCTGCTGCCTGCAAAGAAACACAAGGAAGAAGGAGAAAATTTACAAGTTGGCATCGAGATCTTTTATTTTCTAGAATTTGGGTGCACAATGATCTTAGTTGGGTAAGATAATGTTAGGATAATTGGCAGCAGCCTCCTCTTCCTCCTCCTCCTCCTCCTCCTCCTCCTCCTCCTCCTCCTCCTCCTCCTTCTCCTTCTCCTCTCTCCCACCTCCTTCCCCTCCTTCCCCTCCTTCCCCTCCTTCCCTTCCTCCTCCTCCTCCTCCTCCTCCTCCTTCACCTTCTGACACATGAGTCTCACTGTATGGCCCAAGCTGGCCTCTATCTTGCTATATATCTGGAGTGAGGAAGTGTGTGGATTGGCCTTGAATACCTGATTGTTCTGCCTTAGTTTCTCAGTTGTTGGGATTGCAGGAGTGTATCAACACACCCTGCTTAGAAAATGGGTTTCTGAGCATTCATTACTCACGTCAGCATATTGTGCGCATAGATGCTCACTCACTCACTAGAGAAGGTTGTTCCAAGTTCAGTCTGTGTGGGCAACAGACCTTTAGAGATGGTTCTGTTCTCTTTTCCGGAAGACTAAGCTTCAATTTACTTGTCCAACTGCTGAGCAGATGGAATTGCTCACAGTGTCTTTATAAACAAGCCAGGGCCTGACTCACCTCTAGATAGCTGACTATAAAGTTACTCTCAACTCCAAGTTCCCCAAATTAAATATCGTCATTCAGCACCACAGTATTTGGCTTATAAATTGAATAAACTGAAACCCTTCTTAGCTAAAAATTTAGTAAGAGTTTTGTTTATCCAGGGCCTTCTCAGTTCTGAATGAATCATGCTTAAGAACTTAAATAAGGAAATATCTGATTGGAATGAGTTTTTTTCTCATCCCAACTCAATTTCTTCTCCCTTTAAACTATCATGTACACAGATGACAGATTAATCTTCAACAATCAATTTCTACATCTGAAATATTTAAATGATTATAGATTCTCAAGAAGTTGCAAAAATAATGAAGAAAGCTTCTTTGTATTCACCACCAATCTTCCCACAATGGTAATTAATTATAGTATATAATCAAAACCAGGCATATTGGCTTATTACAATGAAATGGACTACAGATAGTATTCACATTTCAGCAGGCAAAGGGGAGAATTTTAAGGGCTGGGAATGTAGATCAGTGACACGAGACCCCTGGATTCAATCCCCAACTACAAAGAAAAATGTGTAGTCAAATATTAAGACTACAGTGAATTCCTTCTGACCAACACTTCCAGTTCAAATGTCACCCACATGTACTAGGCCCTCAGAGGTCGAGACCCAATGCCGCCCATTGAGCCATAATTCTGACTGCATTCTGAAGTACATACACAACTTCCATCCAGGCTACATTATTCATTGCTGGGCTATATTTATCCTTAGCTCTGGACCTTTGCTTCACCTATTGTCTCCTCACTCCTCTTCTCTAACCTGTGCACTTTCATCTCACCAGCTCCATCTGTTGTCTTTTCTATAAAACATTCTTAAAGAGCTGGTGTTGTCCTCAGTGAGGTTGTGCCTGACAAGTATGCATGAGGCCCTGGGTTTGACCCCAACACTGCAAAGAATAAACCAAAACCCTAAATCTCTCTCAGTTACTCCAGTCTTGTTGAGCTTTCCTTATTATGAGTTCGTTATGGATGGATAATGCATAGAACTCCATTGTGTAAAAGTACCACATTTTCTCTATCCACTCATCAGTTGAGGGGCATTTGGGTTGGTTCCAGCTCCTTGCTATTGTGAAGAGAACTGAAATAAACATGGCCATGCATGTATCTCTGCGGTGGAGTGAGTCTTGAGGGTACATGCCTAGGAGTGGTATGGCTGAGTCGGGTGGCAAGTTCATTCCAATTCTTCCAAAGGTTCTCCACATTGCTTTCCATAGTGGCTGTACCAGTTTACATTCCCACCAGCAGTGGATGAGTGTTCCCTTCTCCCCACAACCTCTCCAGCACTTGGTATCATTTGTTTTCTTGATCCTAGCCAGTCTTATTGGAGTAAGATGATATCTTAAAGTGGTTTTGATTTGCATTTCCTTAATGATTAGTGATGTTGAACACTTCTTAAGGTGTTTCTCAGCCATCTCTAATTCCTCACTTGTGAA
>VZQC01010772.1:611325-628432 GCA_009823505.1 Rhizomys pruinosus | reverse complement strand
GGTCTCCTTGAATTCCTACTCCAGTTGCTTGTTGTTGGTGTAAAGAAAGGCCACTGATTTTTTTAGGTTAATTTTGTATCCTGCCACTTTGCTGAAGCTGTTAATTGTTTCTAGGAGTTTTCTGGTGGAGATTTTAGCATCCCTTAAGTAAACAATCACATCATCAGCAAATAGGGATAGCTTGACTTCCTCTTTTCCAATTAGTACTCCTTTAATTTCCTTTTCTTGCCTTATTGCTCTAGCAAGTGTTTCAAGCACTATATTGAAGAGGAGTGGTGACAAGGGGCAGTTTTGCATAGTTCCTACCTTTAAAGGGAATGCTTCTGTCGTTTCCTTTAAAGGGAATGCTTCTGTCGTTTCCCCATTTAGGATGATATTGGCTGTGGGTTTCCTGTATATGGCTTTGATTACATCGACAAATGATACCTCCAATCCAATTTCCCTTTAGGACTTTAAGCATGAAGGGATGCCAAATCTTGTCAAAGGCTTTTTCAGCATATTTTAAATTTTATGTGTATGAGTGTATAGCCTGCATGTGTGTAAGTGCACCTATGTCATGCAATGCATGAAGAGGTCAGAAGAGGGCATCAAATCCCCTGAAACTGGAGTTACAGACATTTGTTAGCTGCCCTGTGGGTGCTGAAAACCCGACACTGGGTCCTCTGCAAAAGCAGCCAGTGTGCTTAACTGCTGAGCAATCTCTCCAACCCAGAGACTAAGCTCTTTTAACCCTTACAACAATCTCAACAGGTAGGCATTCCTCCTCTTCCTCCTCCTCCCCCTCCTCCTCCTTCTCCTACTCCTCTTCCTCTTCCTCCTCCTCCTTCTCCTCCTCCTACTCCTCTTCCTCCTCCTCCTGCTCCTCCTCCTCTTCCTCCTCCTTCTTCTCCTCCTCCTCCTCCTTCTCCTCCTTTTCCTCCTTTTCCTCCTCTCCATTCCCTTCTCTCTCTCCCGTTCACTGTCTTCTCTCACTCCCAGGGCTTCACACATGCTGAGAAAACTCTCCTTATTGAACAATGCCTCCAGTCCAGTACTAGTATTCTTCTCACTTTTGAGATGAAGGAACTGAGGCATACAAAGTCTAATTAAGATACTTTGAATGAAGACTCAAGACCACGTACTCATGTGAAGAAACAACAGAAAAGTCAGGACCCACGAATGAATTTAAGGCTATTTGGTTGGGGTTATTAGATAGAGCACAGGGTCAGAAGAATGGGCTTTCTGTACCAAATCACTCTGCTCCGTTCCAATAATGACCCAACCTCAGCTGGACAATAGGTGCCCTTGGTTAGGAAGCTGGAGTAAGAGATTGAAGGTTGAATGCAACCTTATTCCTGCTGCTGGCAAGACACCTCCAAACTCACTGCTTACTACTATATCTTCTCCTGTTAGTGGATCATTAGTGTCATGTTAATATTTTGAGTATGCCATGTTATGATATTAAGAAGCACAATGAAGGGGCTGGAGAGATGGCCTAGCGGTTAAGAGCGCCGACTGCTCTTGCAGAGGACCCGCGATCGATCACCAGTACCCACAAGGCGGCTGAGAACCATCTGTAACTCCAATTCCAGGAGAACTCCAGTTCCAGGGGAATCCGACACCCTCTTCTGACCTCCGCGGCATTGCACAACACGGGTGCACAGACTTGCATGCAGACAGTACATTCATACACATTAAAAAAAAAAAACTAAAAATAAAAAAAAAGAAGCACAATGAAGGCCAGAGGAGATATGGTTCCCCAGATAAAGTCACTTACTGCCAAGATTGACAACCTGAATCCACAGGACATACATGGAGAAAGAAGGGAATGTCATTGACAAGTTGTCCTCTGGCATCCATAAGGGTGCTGTAGCACACACAAATATATGTAATAAAATTTTTTTAAAAGAGGCATTGTGAACTCTTTGAAAGCTAAGAACTATCTAAACTCTGGGTTCTGCAGTTGTTATTTAAGGCAGATCTCTGGAAAGTGCCATTGTTTTTTTTAACAGGGTCCCCCATTATCACCCCAGTGGGCCTGTTTGTTTTGCTGAAGGAAGTGAACAATGTTCAGCCATTTCTTTGCCCAGCTGTGAGATTAACGTGCAGTCCCTCAGGAACCTAGTTTTCTTCGTGAACACAGGAAGAGGCTCCCAAGTGGCTGACTCAGTCTTAGAACAATATATATCCTGCAGGAATACTTCCTGACACAGAACTTCACTAAGCTCCTGAAGTAATAAACAGCTTTGGTTCAGGTGAAAAAGAACAACGTAGATGAAGCAATGAGGATACGTCTTTCCATTGACTGGAAGGTCTCCTGGGGTTTTCTGTTAGAACTGGGAATCAGATCCAGAGTGAAAAGCCAGAATAGGGGAGGGAAAAAAAACTAAAAAAAATGAGAAGAAACTCTTAACGGAGATACTTTAGGTACCTTTGAGGAACATTGAAGTGAGCAACTTAGCTAAAGTAGATGATTCCTGTTGGAGAGCAGTGTGACAGTTCTTTTGTTTTTAAAATATTTTATTACTTTTTCTTTTATATGTATGAGTATATTGCCTGCATGTGTATAAATGCATCCATGTTATAAAATGCCTTCACAGGTCAAAAGAGAGTGTCAAATCCCTTGGAACTGGAGTTACAGAAGGTTTGGAATTGAACCTGGATCCTCTGCAAGAAAAGCCAGTGTTCTTAACCCCACTGAATCATCTCTGCAGTGCCATGTGAGGTATTCCTAAGAGAGAAAGGCAGGTAGAAGAATGTAAATTTCAGATAGAAAGAAATAGAGTGTTGTGATTAGAAAGCCCAGCTTGGGGCTGGAGAGATGGGTCAGTGGTTAAGAGTACTGACTGCTTGTACAGAGGACCCGGGTTCAATTCCCAGCACCCACATGGCGGCTAAAAACCATCTTTAAGCTGGGTGTGGTGGCACACACCTTTAATCCCAGCACTCAAGAGGTAGAAGCAGGCAGATCTATGTGAGTTCAAGACCAGCCTGGTCTACAGGGCTAGTTCCAGGCCAGCTGGGGCTACAGGCAGACCTTGTCTCAAAAGCACCCCCCCCAAAAAAGAAGAAGAAAGCAAAGCTTAAAGGCTTACTCCATGGCTACTGATTCCATCATGTTGCCTTTGTAAATAGAGAGCAGTTCACAATGCAGAAAATATGTTAGATACAAGCAGTCTTTATTAACTGTTACAAACAGCTTCTTCAAATTCATTTTGACTCTCTTACCTTGGTAAGCTGAGCTGGAAAATGAAGATACTTCAGACTGATATTATCTTCCCCTTTAGCCTCAAACTTAGAGTAGATTGGACAATCATCTCAGTCTGCCCCTTTCCCCGGATCTTGTTGCTACTCTACCTAAGTTCTCTTACATGGAATTTAGCACAGATATAGGAGAAATCACAGAGAGTTCACTAAGGAAAAAGAAAGCATGAAACCCTATTGGTGGCTTTTGTCCCTCCAAAGCTCTATTCAATCGGAGGTCTTTTGTTTCTCATATCTTATCCTTGACTCATATCAGAAAGCCCTCACAAAGTTTAGAATGAGGGGTAGAGTAAGGCTATGTGGCCACCATCCAATCTGCTCATACCCGGTCTCTCTTCTGGTTAAGATACTGGTTTTTAAGAGCCAGGCTTATGGCAAAATATAAATACTATTGTTTCTTTTGACATAAATCAGATTATAGCTGCATCCCTCAGGGCAGGAGATGAATGCATATTAGGAAAGTCCTGCCAGTACTTTTGTGTAAGTACCTCTCCAAAGTTCCCCAAAGCTCTAATTCAAGCACTTGGTGCACATATAAGATTCTATTAGACACTCCCATGACTATATCTGCACCTTTGGCTCAGTCAGAGAATACATTGGGGAAACATTTTCATTAAACTGACCCCAAAGCCATATTACAGAAAAAGCCAAAACAAACAAACAAACAAAATACTATTCCTGACGAATTCTTTTTTTAATTACTTCTTTATTTTTTTTCATTTTTTAACAATAAGTAATAATTTATGAGTACAAGCATCCTTCATGTAAAACCAACTTGCAAGCAGTTATGCCCAAACCCACACAGCCCATGTGTCCCGCCATCCAGCTGGGGGGACTTGTATGTTCAATCAAGTTGATCAGATGAGTGTCCAGACTATATTGCTATAGTTTCGCCATTCACCCCAATTGCAGCCCTTACATTCTACCACGCCCCCTCTTCCGCAGATTGTTCCCTAGGCTTAGAAAAGGGGCACAGGTGGTCAAGAAGCAAAACAGTCTACTTTCTCTGGAGCTGTTGTCTTGGACTCTGGTCAATTCTGGCTGTTTCCTTTCATGGGCTGACAGTTTGTCCAGGAATAACCTTTCGATCCTACTAATGAAGCACAAGCAATTAGATATATAGGTATTTAAGCAGCACTAATAGTTATGGTAGGTTACTTTAGCATAGACACATGTTTGGATATGTTAATCCATGAATTACAATTTTCCCCCCTGTTAAATATGACAGGGTCTTACTGTGGCTTATAACATCTCCTAACCTGTAGAGGATGTAAGCTTGTGGCATCAGCCATGGGTTATTTCTCCAAGGGGAGAGCCAATAGCCAATTAGATTTGGGATATACAGGCACATGGCTGCCTCTGCTGCACAGTATTTCCAGGCAGGTGAGGTGTAGCTGGTGCTGACGGTGGAGTCTTGCTTGACTCAGGGAGACCCATATTTGCTTTATTGGTTTAGTGGCCTTTGGTAACACTCTCTGGCATTCCAGAGGCCATCTGTACACTTGCATGTGTGGTCTCAATACATCCCTCCCATGTTAACGTCAGGTCTTCGGCAGCAGGGTCTTATTGCCTCTCCTCCTGTAGGTATCCCAACTTAGAGGCAAGGAGCCCTTACCTTTTGTGGGGCCTTGGATCCCCTGGCCAACATCCACCTGGTAGAACAATCCATTGCTGATGTCAGAGCTCCTGTATTAATATATTTTGCCTGAGTGCATAGCCCTAGGACTTTAGTATTATATTTGGTTCTGAACAGAGAGTAATCCCTTCCACAGTTCCCATGTCTAGTAGTCAATTAAAGAAAGCAGTTTTACCGGTTTTATAAGAGATTACCTCTACAATAGTTGTCTCCAATTTACAGTTGGGGAGCGACCTCATCATTGTCATATTTCTCCTTGTTCTATGGGTGGGAAGGCAAGGAAGTCTCTCATATCAGAACCTTTGTGGCACCTAGAAGGTAAGTTTCATTAGGACTCATTATAACTAGTTGTTACATGTAGGATCCACAGAGGGGTTCGATGTTTATGGCAATCTGAGGCTTTTCTTCCTTTGAATGTTCAGACGGGTCAGCCTTTCCGTTGCCACTTTTTGGTACATCCTACTCAATGCAAACCTGTATCTTTTCTTTCTCAGCCGTTAAGTTGGTGACGTTTTGTCCTGTTGGAACAAACAAATCTTTTCCCATAGTTAGTTTTAAGATTTGAATTGCAAGGGTTTGATGAAAAGGTTTCATGTCTTTCTGTATCCCCCCCCCTTTTTTTTAGCGTATGAGTCTCCAGAAGACAGTTGTATTATACATGACTATAGGGTGGAGTCAAGGCACAGATTTCATCAAATTCACCCATGTTGTTTTGGGTGACTATATATGATTAACTTGGGAAGCAAACTTAATTTTTACGTTAAATCATCTTAAAGAGAATGCTACAAGGTGATACTGTACAACAGAGAAATTATAGAGAACATTTGTATGTGTCAATCCCAAAGTTCTTGCTCTACAGATTTTATGTAAAGCAAATGTGGGCAACAGCGAATTATATCTCCATTTAATTCAGATGCATTACCATTTTTATCAGATTCTGTAAACCAATGTTGTTTAATATACACATGTTTACTTTTACTTTTACTAAGTCCTAAAACACCATGTGTCCTGTAGACAGTGTCTAGGCGAAACTGGGTACTTGCTGAGCTCACGTCAATTAAATATGCCTTAATCGAATATACACCCGTGTCCCTCTCCCACCCATCCCCCCTTTCCAATTCACCATTTCAGTCCATTTTCTGATGCAGTCTTTCTGTTGTTCTTTTACTATGCCTCCCTCTCCATGAGAAATATTTATATCTGGGTTGTTGGTACTAGCATCCACATATGAGGGACACCATTTGTCGTTTGTTTTTCTGGGACTGTGTTACTTCACTTAACATAATGTCTTCCAGCTCCATCCATTTACCTGCAAATTTCATGATGTTGTCCCTCTTTACTGCTGCATAGTATTCCATTGTATACATGTACCACATTTTCTCTATCCACTCGTCAGTTGAAGGGCACCTGGGCTGGTTCCAGCTTTTTGCTATTGTGAACAGAGCTGCAATAAACATAGCTGTGCATGTATCTTTGCAGTAAGTTGTGTCTTGTGGGTATATACCCAGGAGTGGTATGACTGGGTCAAATGGAAGGCTCATTTTGAGTCTTCTAAGGGTTCTCCACACTGCTTTCCATAGTGGCTGTACAAGTTTACATTCCCACCAGCAATGGATGAGTGTTCCCCTTTCCCCACAACCTCTCCAGCACTTGGTATCATTCGTGTTCCTGATCCTAGCCAGTCTTATTGGAGTAAGGTGATATCTCAGAGTGGTTTTAATTTGCATTTCCTTAATTATCAGAGATGTTGAACACTTCTTAAGATGTTTCTCGGCCATCTCTAACTCCTCCTCTGTGAAGTCTCTATTCAGATCTTTGCTCCATCTTTTGAATGATTCATTTGTTTTCTTTCTTCTTTGTTTTTTGAGTAGCTTGTATACTCTGGAAATTAATGCTTTGTCAGATGTATCTGCTGTGAAGGTTTCCTCCCACTCTGTGGGTCTTCTCCTCACTTCCTTTATTGCTTCCTTTGATGTACAGAAGCTTTTGAGTTTAATGAGGTCCCATTTGTCAATTGTCGATCTTATTTCTTGTGCAGCTGCTGTCTGATTTAGGAAGTCTTTTCCTACACCTATGTCTTGTAGTCTGCTGCCAAGCTTCTCTTCTATCACCTCCAGAGTTTGGGGTTTCACATTGAGGTCTTTGGTCCATCTGGAGTTGACCTTTGTACAAGGTGAGAGGTAGGGGTTTAATTTCATTCTTCTACAAGTGGTGATCCAGTTTTGCCAACACCACTTGCTGAAGATGCTGTCTTTCCTCCATTGTGTATTCTTGGCCCCCTTGTCAAATATGAGGTGGCTGAAATTGTATGAGCTCAGGTTTGGATCTTCAGTTTTATTCCATTGGTCAACTGGTCTGTTTTTGTGCCAGTACCAAGCTGTTTTTATGACTATAGCCCTGTAGTATAGTTTGATGTCTGGTATAGCGATCCCCCCTGTATTGCTCTTTTCACTCAGGATTGCTTTGGCTATTCGGGGTCTTTTGTTTTTCCAAATGAAATTGAGGATTTTTTTTTCCAAGCCTGTGAAGAAACTCTTGGGGATTTTGATTGGGATTGCATTAAATCTGTACACTAGTTTGGGTAGGATGGACATTTTTACTATATTTATTTTCCCAATCCATGAGCATGGGAGGTTTGTCCATCTTCTGATGTCTTCCTCAATTTCCTTTTTCAGGGGTTTAAAATTTTTGTTGTAGAGATCCTTGGTGTCTTTGGTTAGGTTTGTTCCTAGGTATTTTATTGTTTTTGAGGCTATTGTGAGTGGGAAGGTCTCCTTGTAGTCCTTCTTCAATTGCTTGTTGTTGGTGTACAGAAAGGCTACTGATTTTTCTAGGTTTATTTTGTATCCTGCCACTTTACCAAAGCTCTTAATCATTTCTAGGAGTTTTCTGGTGGAGTTCTTAGCATCCCTTAGGTAGACAATCATATCATCAGCAAAAAGGGATAGCTTGACTTCCTCTTTTCCAATTAGAACTCCTTTAATTTCCTTTTCTTGCCTTATTGCCCTAGCAAGTGTTTCAAGCACTATATTGAAAAGGAGTTGTGACAGGGGGCAGCCTTGCCGAGTTCCTACCTTTAAGGGGAATGCTTCTGTCATTTCCCCATTTAGGATGATATTGGCTGTGGGTTTCCTGTATATGGCTTTGATTACATTGAGGAATGATCCCTCCAATCCAATTCCCTCTAGGACTTTAAACATGAAGGGATGCTGGATTTTGTCAAATGCTTTCTCCGCGTCAATTGAGATGATGGTGTAGTTTTTGTCTTTCAGTCCACTTATATGTTTGATGATATTTATTGATTTTTGTATGTTGAACCATCCCTGCATCTCTGGTAGAATACAACTTGGTCATGGTGGATGATCTTCTTGATATGGGTCTGTATGTGATTTGCCAGTATCCTGTTTAGAATTTTGGCATCTGTGTCCATTAGGGAGATGGGTCTATAGTTCTCCTTTTTGGTTGTATCTTTACCTGGTTTTGGTAATAGCGTGATGCTGGCTTCATAGAAGGAATCTGGGAGAAATCCCTCTGTTTGTCTCCTTCTAAACAACTTGAGTAGTAATGGTTGTAAATCTTTTTGAAATATTTTATAGAATTCTGCCATGAAACCATCCGGGCCTGTGCATTTTTTAGGTGGGAGGCTACTTATTACATCTTCAATTTCTTCATGTACTATGGGTCTATTTAAGCTGTCGATCTCTTCTTAGTGATTCCCAGGATTTCAGATATTCATCCATTTCTTCTAGGTTTTCAAACTTAGTAGAGTATAGGTTTTTGAAGTATTCCCATATGATTGTCTGGATAGTTTCATTGTCTGTTGTGATATTTCCCCTTTCATCACAGATTCTATTGATTTGGAGTTGTTCCTTCTTTCTTTTGGTTAACTGGACTGGAGGTTTGTCTATCTTGTTTATTCTCTCAAAGAACAAACTTTTGGATTCATTGATTTTTTGTATGATTTTCTTTGTTTCTATTTCATTGATCTCTGCTCTGATTTTTGTTATTTCTTCTTGCTTGCTGCACTAAGGGTTTTGTTGTTGTCTCTCAAGTATTTTTAGGTGCAGTGTTAGATCATTCACTTGTGCTCTTTCTGTTCTTTTTTTTTTTAATGTAGGCAATTAGAGCTATAAACTTCCCTCTTAGGACTGATTTTAAAGTGTCCCATAGGTTTTGCTGTGTTGCATTATCATTGTCATTCAGTTGCAGGAATGTTTTTATTTCTTTCTTTATTTCTTCCTTGACCCATTCATTATTCAGGAGAGTGTTGTTTAGTCTCCATGTGTTCTTGTAGGTTGTAAGGTTTATCCTGGTGTTGATATTGAGTTTTATTGCACTGTGGTCTGATAGAATGCATGAGATTATTTCAATCTTTTTGTATTTGTTGAGTTTTTTCCTGTGTCCCAGTATATGGTCTATTTTGGAGAATGTTCCGTGAGGTGCTGAGTAGAAAGTGTATTCTCTGTTGTTTGGGTGAAATATTCGATAGATGTCTGTGAGGTCCATTTGGTGTATTGTGTCATTTAGTTCAGATGTCTCTCTGTTTATCCTTTGTCCTGTTGATCTGTCTAGAGGACTTAATGGGGTATTGAAGTCCCCTAGTATTAGTGTGCTGGGGTTAATCTGTGCCTTGAGATCCTGAAGAATTGTCTTTATAAAGTTTGGTGCACCAGTGTTTGGTGCATATATATTTATGATTGTGAAATCTTCATCGTCAATTGTTCCTTTAATAAGGATGTAATGGCCCTCTTTGTCTCTTTTGATTTCTTTTGCTTTGAAGTCTATTTTGTCTGATATTAGAATAGCCACACCCGCTTTCTTTTTGGTACCATTTGCTTGGAATACTTTCTTCCAACCCTTCACCTTAAGTTGGTGCCTATCCTTGAAATTGAGATGGGTTTCTTGTAGACAGCATATAGATGGGTTTTGTTTCCTAATCCATTCTCCCAGTCTATGCCTTTTGATTGGGGAGTTTAGCCCATTAATATTTAAGGTTACAATTGAAAGATGGATGTTGCTTCCTTTCACTTTATTATCCATTTGGACTTCTAGCCTTTGATTTTGCTCCTATGGTTATGTTTTTGTTAGTTTCTTTTCCTAGGTGTTTGAGGATTGTTGCTCCTCTCTTCTGCCCTTTGAATTGCTTCAAGTATTTTATGAAGAGTTGGTTTTCCAGACATGTATTCCATCATCTTGTTTATGTCATGGAAGATTTTTCTCTCTCCTTCAAGTATAGTCGACATTTTTGCTGGGTAAAGTATTCTGGGTTGGCATCCATAGTCCCTTAACACAGGGAATGCTTTGCTCCATGTTCTTCTTGCTTTCATGGTTTGAGGCGAGAAGTCAGTTGT
The DNA here is from genome assembly GCA_009823505.1 of Rhizomys pruinosus. Taxonomy (NCBI): domain Eukaryota; kingdom Metazoa; phylum Chordata; class Mammalia; order Rodentia; family Spalacidae; genus Rhizomys; species Rhizomys pruinosus. Next base: position 618,202 of record VZQC01010772.1, on the reverse strand, counting down.
AATTCTGATGGGTTTCCCTTTGTATGTGACTTGTTTTTCTTTTGTGGCCCTCAGAATTTTGTCTTTGTTTTGGGCATCTAGCATTTTAACTATGATATGGCGTGGGGTGTTTCTTTTCTGATCTTGTCTATTTGGGGTCCTATGTGCTTCTTGTATTTGTATGGGCTTGTCTATTTTTAGTTTGGGGAAATTTTCATCTATTATTCTGTTGAAGATCTGATCAATACTATTCTCTTGAGATTCTTCTCCTTCCTCTATTCCTATGATGCGGAGGTTTGGTCTTTTCATAGTGTCCCATATTTCCTGGTTGTTCCACTTTTGTGTATTTTTAAATTTTTCATATTCTTTATTTGAGCTTTTTAGTTGCTTTGTGTTATCTTCCAGACCTGTTATTCTTTGTTCTGCTTCCTCTATTCTATTTTTGAGGCTTTTTCCTTTCCTTTCTTCTTGATTGGATGAGTGTTCTAATTCCTTTCTCGTTTCATCCTATGTTTTATTTAGTATTTCCATTTCCTTTTTGAGCTTCTCAGTCTCTTCTTGGTGCTCCTTACTTTGTTGGTTGGCTTCTTTTTCAGTGTTTCTACTTCCTTTCAGAGTTTGTTTTTTTTCTCCCTCTAGTTCTTTCTGTAGTTTGTCGATCTGTTCCTTTAGTTCTTTCCAAAGTTTGTCATTGTATCCCTCTAGGTCCTTTTTGAATTTTTCATTCTCTCTCTTTAGTTCTCTGAATTCTTCTTTATTTCTTTAATTTCTCTGCATAGGTCTGCAATTATTCCTCTAAGATCTGTTCCTTGGGTCACCTCCAAGGGGTTCCCATTGTAGCTATCTTCTACAGGTTTGGTAGAGCTTGGTGCGGGATTATCCTGTGCTTTTCCCATGTTGTCCCTTCGTTGTGTCCCTGGCATGTGGGTTTCCCTTTTGTGGTTCAAATTACAAATGTCTTTTCACTATGTTAGCAGATAGTTTTGCTTGCCTCCTTCCGATACTTTATTTTTCTTTCTTCCTCCTTGTTTATGGAGTATTGACTTGTCTAGGTTTCAGGCTTTCAATTTTGTTTATATATTGGATATTCGAAGCCTAATTCACTCTTCTCTTCCTGTTCTGGAGGTTCTCCAAAAAAAGTTCACTTGGATACTTTCTCGCCAATTCCTGTTGGTGGGGGGAAGATATGCCTGACCTAGCCCATGCCCTGGTACCTGCCTGAGTGACTTCCAGGTTCCTGTGCCTCAGGAGCTGGCCTGCACAAAGCCACAGAGGCACCAACCCCCCCCCCGACGACTTCTTCATTTCTAGCTCTGCCCATCTACATTGTCCAGCCAAGCTTCCTGGACAGACTTCCAACAAACCAAGCTCATGGAGCAGCAACATAACCAGAGCAGCACTGCCCCGCAGCAGTGCCTCATTCCAGCAAGGTCATCGCCCTCACTTGTTTCCATAGGTTGTCTGAGCAAACTGAAGTCTTTCTCTTCCTTCCCAGCATGGTTGCCTGTCTTGTTCTGTTTGGTCCAAGCCAAGGTGCTTGGAACTCTTTTTCTAGAAGTTTCCAATAGGGCATTTTTAGCCAGGCCCAGTACATGGAACATTCCAGCCTTGGGTGACCTTCCTCCAAAATGGCTACTGTCAAGAAGTCTTCCTCTCATTTTTCTTGTTAAATCATATAGATTATTTGCTGAGTATAAAATGTTAAGCAAGAATGCCAACATAAGGCTATTACACAAGAGGGTTAAAAGGGAGAACAAACCATCACCCATGCCTGATTTGCCATCCAGCAATGACCACTATAGACTCAAGAGAATAGCTCTCTTTCAGCCTTTACTGCTAAATGTGTTACTGATTTATTGAGATCTACTACCTCAGAATGGTCACTACCATTTATTTTTTGCTTGCTCCAATTAAGTAATATTTTCCACACCCTCAAGAATCTATTTTCTTTCTTTGATTTCTGTGTGTTTGTACATGTGTTTACATGGGAGGTAAGGGATATGGGTGCAGCTTTGCATGTGTGTGCATGTATGAAGAGTCCAGAGGTCAACAATAGGAGTTTTCCTCTATCTCACCTGACCTTGTTTTTTTGAGATACAGTCTCTCACTGAACCCGGAGCTCACCAATTTGGCTTGAGTGGCTGGCCAGCAAGCTCTAGGGATCTTTCTTTCTCTGGCTATCCAGCTCTGGCATTGCAGACATCTTTGATGTGTGTGCTGGAGATCTGAACTCAGGTGTTTATGCTTCTGCACAAGCGCTTTGCTGACTGAGCCATCTCCTTAGTTCCTACTCCTAAGAATTTTGTTGCCCTAACCCAAATAGAGGTGGTATATTTCCTTTTATATGTGTACTTGGACTGTTATTATATGATTTTTAGGACACATGTGCTATGCTTCCAGTTCTTTCATGGAATTTAGCGGTATGTGCTAAAGTAATAGCATGTGATTTTGTTTGCAAAAGAATACGCTTATAGGATAAAAGTATGGTTCTATGTGCCCCATATTAACTTATTTAATCTTCCATGAGTCCACAGAAACTGAGGCCTAGGAGAGATGGCTTACTTCTTCAGAGGAATGCAGATAGAAGGTGGAAAAGCTGAGTTTTGAACCAAGGCATTGTGGCTGTGGAGTCTACACACTCACCATTAAAGTGGCCAGTGCCAGAACTAAATGCAATCGTTAAGGCAGTGTGCCTATAGTGTACAATAACATTCTCTAGTCAAGAAAATGGTGTCTGGTGTCCATAGGATCCAATACACATTCTACCATTTGTTTATCATCTAGATTTGTAATACTATTTTTTTGATTTGTAATACTATTTAGTAACCATAAACCACACCTCTTTTCCAACAGCGTTAGAGAAGCTAATAGACAGAAGAAAACTTTTATTTTCCTTTTTATCATCTAATAAACTTAACTTTTAATTATAAGAGAAACTGACCACCAGGAATATAATTGTGATATTACCCAAAAGTACCAGGAAATTTATCGCTTGAATAAATGAGCCTTTCTTTGCTCATAGCATCATTTTATTTATTTATTTTTTTAATTTTATTTTTTTTTATTTTTGTATGTGTATGAATGTATTGTCTGCATGCAGGTCTGTGCACCCGTGTCGTGCAATGCCGTGGAGGTCAGAAGAGGGTCTTGGATTCCCCTGGAACTGGAGTTCTCCTGGAATTGGAGTTACAGACGGTTCTTAGCCGCCATGTGGGTGCTGGGGATCGAACCCGGGTCCTCTGCAAGAGCGTCGGTGCTCTTAACCACTAGGCTATCTCTCCAGCCCTCAGAGCATCATTTTAAACACTTCCTTTTTTATCCAAATGTAGACACTTGTACCAGTAAGGACTCCTTAGTTACCTTTCTTTTCTCTTCCATAGCTTAAAAGCCTCCCCACTTCCCCATCCAGACATTCTGAGACTTGGCCCCGTGTTCCTCTGCTTCCTGCCTTCCTGTTGCTGCCTCCAAAACACTGGTGTGAATATGGCCACTAGTCAAGGTGGAAGCCTCATTCCCATTTCCCTCAAATGGGAAGAGATCCTCATAACGACCAACAGCTTTAGTAGTCAAATCCAATGTACGGTATGCCCAGTACTCTTCATCCTGATCCTCCTGATATTTTACTGCATTTCCCCAAACCTGGTAGGGTTCTAGAGAAAAAGCTTTACTGCCCTGGAGTTGAGTCTCCTCTCCTGTATGAGGATTTCTCTCAGGTTTACTGAGTTTGGACTGGATGGTTTTCATAGCAGGTGTCTTCTTCAGTGTGGTCTGCAAAGGAGCTATTGCTGAGAAGGGGAACCTCTCCTCTGTGCCTTCAGACCAAGGAATGAAATGACTTGTTTCCATTTTACTCTTCTTTAGTAGAGGCCAGCATTCCTGCTGTAGAGAAATTTCCTGACTAAGACTTTGGCCTAGATCTGCTGCTGCTGCTGGGAATGGTGCCCATGCTTGCCGCCGCGCCAGAGGCCAGGGATAATCCGGGACATTGTCCTTTTCCTGCCTCTCTTTATGTTTTTTCTTATTTTTATTTTCCTCAGTGTTGGCCTCCTGTGTGCCCTTAAACAAAGTAAGAATTGGCATGCTATCCTTGTTACCTTTTGGCCTTTGGCTTTTAGACACCCCCTTGACTCTATCAGTGTCACCTGGCAAAGATTCTGTCAAACTGGGCTGCACCAGGTCAGGGCTTGCGAAAGAAGCCCATGCATGAACTGTCACAGGCCAAGGACTAGACCCAATCTTTTGCTTCTTCCTAGCTCTCTTTCTGTGATGGCTTGTCTTCTCTTCATTTATTTCCTTATTAGGTGCCACTGAGGTCTCCTCTAGAGAAGGCTGAGCAGGACTTACTTCTGACAGCATAGTGTCTGTTGGTGCCCGCCAAATCTGATCAAGAACTGCTCTCTCTTCCTTCTCATCTTTCCCTTTTTGCTCCTTGCTTGCCAGCCCCACATTAGCAATGGATACAGTTCCCATGACAGAAGTCTGACAAACAAGTGTGCTTGGAGAAGATGCCTGTGTCTGTGGTGTCAGAGGCCAAGAAAGATACACTAGCTTACTTTTCTTTCTATTCCTCCTTTTATGGCTGCTTTTCTTCTCTCTTTTGCCCTCATCTTTAGTATCAGATGAAACTTTGTGGGCCACATCTGTACATGGGTCACCAGCCTCTGTACTGGGACACAGACTACAACTGGACATAGCCTTTATCGCCTCATTTTTTTTGTAACCCACACTTTTCTGTGCCTCATGTACTTCAGGACATACAGTGGGCAAAACATCGTGTAGAGGGATAATCTCAACTGGATGTACTCCCACTACTGGGACTGCCCCTGCGGGCTCTACATCTGGGTCTGTTGCCTCAATAGTCAGAGCCTCCATGAAAGTTAAAATGTCTTTGTCCATATTTCTCCTCACTGCAACTTTTCCTTGCTTCTGTTTCTGGAGCAAGTGAAGCTTTTACTTTGGTATAGAAAGAGGAGAAAGTAATCAAAAAGAGAAAGATAAACCCAGCTCAAGGTTAGGAATAGTATCAGGCGTCGTCTGATGATTAAAATGGAGATTAGACCCCAAGGGTACCTGAAGTTAAGTAGGAATAGGAAGATAAGCCAGGTTGAAGAGACTGTAAACAGGGTGAAGGTGTCAGGTGTGAGTTCCCATCAGCAGCTGACTCTGAGGTGGCACTAGATCTTCTACACAACCTTTTTCGAAATACTCTACTTTTGAGCCAGTCGACTGGGGACCCTGGAAGCCTTCAGCATTGTGCTCTGAAGGACAGCACGATTTCAGTTGTTATTGATTTAATATCAGTGCTGTCTTCTTTGATATTAGATAACAATCCTGAAAGAAAAAGAAACCCACAAAAATATTTACTTTCACACAAGTGAGATGGAGACATTACTTAATAGTCTGGAAAAGGCTTTGGTGATGTGGGTACCTTTTGATGCTTTAGACTTCTGTCTCAAGTGACCAAATTGTAGGTGAAAACACTGTGACTGAGCCTACAAAATCAAAGAAAAAAAAGGGTCAGCAAAATGAGCCTCAAGGGTCAGTGAGACAGCTCAGCATGTAAAGCTGCTAAGCCTGTGGTCTGAGTTTGATCCCTGGAACTCTCATAGTGGAAAGAGAGAACTGACTTCCCCAAGTTGTCACTCTAACATGGACATGCTTACTATGGCACACATACAAACGCATACACACACAAAAAAAAATCAAAACTAAAATAAGCCTTAGCTGGTATTCTGGAGACCAATCTGAACAGTCTCTTACCTGATTACCCCACAAATGCACAGCCCTCTCAAGCCCTCTTTTCCTGGTCCTACATGGAAGAATTAGTGTATATTCTAATGCACAGAGACTCCATATAAATCTGCAACTCTGTCAGTTCAGTACTGTGTTAGTATGTAGGTCTGTTTCTCTTATGTCTGATTACTTGCAAAATGAGATGCCAGACCTAGGTTGGGGGGTGGGACTCATGCCATTTGCTAGCACAATCCATCTATAATGTGCTCTGGATAAACAGATCTAGAAAGACACTTCCTACTTCCCCAATGTATAAACTGTCTCATTTTGTTGTGAACTCCAGTCTTAAAGCTCCTGGTCTTCTATATCATCAGTATAATTTTTAAGTGGGCCATTTACATAGTATCTTTTCTCTCTCAGCAATGATTTTTGACCAAAAAAGTATAAAAAGATTGAATCAAGATGGTATAAAACTTCCTTTTTCTGGTTGTAACTGACTCCAAATGCTCAGTGAAGTTCCTTTGTTTTCCTTTGATAAGAAAGTGGAACTACACAGCAGCACAAGGCAAGGCATGGCACTGACTTGATTAAAGAAGAAATGGACAACCTTATGGTGTCTTATTTATCTGAAACTTGTTACTTTTCAAATATAGAGGGAGAGATGGAGCCATTTCTCTGTGAACACAGTAGCTTCAATAGACACAGAGGAAGGCTCTCTTCATCCTCCCTCCACACCACAAACAGCCTACAATAACTTTTGCATAAACAATATTCTCAACCAACCCTCTTTCAAACACTTCCAATGTGAGATTGTAGAAAGAGAAATCACATAATGAAAATTACATGCATTTTTGTTCTTTTCATGGCTCTGTAAGTACATTAAAGAGGATACAGCACTGAGCTCATGACATGCCATAAGTTCAGCTAGTGACAAAGTTAAGGGTTATCTGCCAAGAGCCCACTGAAGGTCAAATTTACCTTGCTTAGTGCAGTAGGGTCCAACTTCTTACCCACATACTAAGAATTTACTTATAATCCAGTGATAAATGGACATCAACCAAGCACACAAAACTAGGTCTCTACTTAGGTCTCTCTATTGTATTTCCACATCTGTCCTTGAAATTATATATATATATATATATATATATATATATATATATGGCCT
>VZQC01010772.1:526072-611184 GCA_009823505.1 Rhizomys pruinosus | reverse complement strand
TTAATTTTATTTATTTCTGTATGTGTACGAATGTATTGTCTGCATGCAAGTCTGTGCACCCGTGTCGTGCAATGCCGCGGAGGTCAGAAGTGGGCGTCAGATTCCCCTGGAGCTGGAGTTCTCCTGGAGTTGGAGTTTCAGACGGTTCTCAGCCGCCATGTGGGTGCTGGGGATCGAACCCGGGTCCTCTGCAAGAGCGGTCGGCGCTCTTAACCGCTAGGCCATCTCTCCAGCCCCTTCATGCAGATTCTTTAATTCAGCAAATGTTTACAGACACTGGTATGTGCCAAGCTTGAGGCTAGGTGCAGGAGAGCATGTAACTAGTTTTCAAGGTACTTAATTACAATCATTTCATTTTGGTTTTTCAGAAGTGAGCACCTTGATTGCAGTTTACACACTTACAGTTCTCTGGTCATATATTTAGAGGCGCTCTCCTGATTGGCTGACAGGAATGGCAGGTGACACACTTTGTGCAACATAGATTCTACTAGTATAATTAATTTTCAAAACCCATTCCCAGTTACCTTTTCTCCAGTTTCTTGAGGCCTGCACCCTCTCTGATGTCCTGTTCTGGTAGTCAACCTCTTTGGCTTTTGGATCAGAGGAGGTTAACTCTTGACTCTAGTACCACCCTCTTACATTATGTCATCACTAACTCTCTTCCAACCTTTTGGTACTGAATAAGAACTATTTGATTATCATTTATTCACATGCTACATGAAAGTTCAACTTAAATGAACCGTGGACTCAGGACTGTCTGACATCCCTTCTTTGATTGTCTGGAACCAGTGAGTGAGTAGACATGATGAGCACCATATAGTGAAGGGCAAAGATTAGGAATCATGTCCTGGGGTAGATTTGGTGGCTGACTACCCACGTGAAACAGCAATATCACTTGTGATTCTCTTATTGCAACTAGCAAAAAGGAAACCCACTCAAAATGACTTTAGCAAAATGGGCAATTTTCAGGTCATTATAAATCAAATGTTCAGGGATAGAGACAATTTTATATGTGGATGGGGTGCAATTTATTTCATCAGTAGTCATGACAGATACTTGTGGGTCGGTTTCGGTTCTCATGCTTTTACTAGTGATGCTTGGTATTGTCAATTTCCCAATGTCTAATCTAGTAGAATTCACTTCCCCCAGTGGAACAATTAGAAGTTCCTAAATTAAGATGTTATTGTTTATTGGTCTGTCATGGATCGCGTGTTTATCACTGAACCAATTACAGTACCGTAGCAAGATGGAGGGAATATCCGAATCTGGGTCTCTTCAACTTCAAGGGAAAACCTGCAAAATAATATCAAATGTACATGATCAGAAATTGTTGGGAGAACTACAGGGGAAGGAGGAAAAAGGGTATTTAAAGTGAAAAAAGCCTGAATGATGTGTGCTAGCTAGGTAACCTAACACTGAATTTGATGCCTAGTTATTTTTGTATATTTTTATTGTAGGATAAGGTCTCACTAAGTTGTGTGCACTAGCCTTGACCTGAAGCTCAGTCAGGATTTAACTTTGCAAAATATCTGCTTCAGCCTCCTAAATGGTTAGGATTATAGGCCTACATTACCAGGTCCAACTTGTCTTCATAGTTTTGATTAACATTTCCTTGATTACCCATGATGTTGAACATTTTTTCATGTGTATATCAAAGACTTCTGCTTTTTCTCACAAGAAAATTTATCCAGATCTTGTTTTCTCAGTGCTGGAAATTAAACCTAACATGTACGTAAGCTAAGCTCCACCACCTAGTATAATGCAGGACTTATTTTTGTCATTTAATGTTTTTTGATTTATTATTTGATAATTTAATATGATGTATTTACATCATATCTACTGACTGTTCCTTTGGCCATTTTAAATTGGGCTTATCTGTATTTTCATTATCGACTTGTACACATTCATTATCTACTCTGACATGTGACTTGCAAATAGTCTCTCCCATTCCATGGCTCAAATTTTCTGTTTTGTTAATCTCTTCTGAAATATGGATATGTTACTCTTGATAAATTTCCATTTGTCTATTTTTTCTTTGTTGGTTCTTGATTACCACATCAAAGGAATGATACCCTAGTTCAAGTTTGCAAAAATTTGTATCTGTGTATCTCTCTAACAATTTTCTAGTCTTTGTTCTTATATGTAAGTCTTTTTGTTGGGAAGGTGACTTTTTTGTGATCCAGTGTTTCACTATGTACCTCAGGCTGTCCTGGAAATCAGGAACCCTTCTGTCTCAATTTACAAAGCACTGTAACTATAGGAATGAGACACCACACAAAGCACATGTAAGTCTTTGATTTATTTTGGATGTGAATTAGTAGACCAACGTTCATTATTTTCCATGGCATATTCCATTATCCTAGCACCACTTACTGAAAATACAATTCTTTCTTCATTGAATATTCTTTTTTTTAAATTTATTTCTGTATGTGTATCAATGTACTGTCTGCATGCAGGTCTGTGCACCCGTGTCGTGCTATGCCGCGGAGGTCAGAAGAGGGTCTCGGATTCCCCCTGGAGCTGGAGTTCTCCTGGAATTGGAGTTTCAGATGGCTCTCGGCCACCATGTGGGTGCTGGGGATCGAACCTGGGTCCTCTGCAAGAGCTGTCGGCGCTCTTAACTGCTAGGCCATCTCTCCAGCCCCTTCATTGATTATTCTTATCGAACATATTAGCTTTTTTGAGGCAGAGTCTCACTGTATAGTTCTGGCATTAACTTTTAAAGCAGTTATTATGCTTCTTATATTGGAAGGGGTAAAATAGATTAAACAATGATACCTATAAAATCATGTTCTTACATTCCTTTCAAAATAGTCATTTGAAGTATACCACAGATATATGGAATTTTAAAAAATCAAGGTGAATTTGACTATGTAAGTAATTAATTAGCCTCTTGGTTTTTTTTTTTTTTTTTTTTAAAAAAACCCCAAGAGTTATGTTATATCCCCAGTGTGTCATCTCCAGAGGTGCAATGTTACAGATTATATCAATACTGGTAGTCATAACTTTAATCACTTCATTAAGGTAGCACGTTTCAGAGTTCTCCATTATAAAATAACTTTTGTTTGTCACAAATAAGTAATTTACAAAAGCTATCAACTGCTATCCTAGGATCAAATAAGATGACATATAGGAACTATTGGGCACAATCACTACATATAGTTAAGTACAAAAATATTAAAATTAACCTATAGTTTATTTTCAGACGCCATAATTTTGGTATATGTGTGGGATGTATATATGCATATTTTGGAGCAACACAAATTGGAGGGAACAGCAACAACAACAGCACACACACACACACACACACACACACACACACACACACACACAAAAGACTGGTTCTCAAAGCTTCAATAAAAATTTGGCTTTGAAAAAAAAAGACTGGTTCAAAGAACTGACTGAAACAGTAAAACTCTGCCCAAAGCAGTAAACTTCTGCATCAAAAAACTTAAAAAAGACTGAGAAAAAGATGCAAGACATACATGGCAGAATGCATGAGCTCTGGCGAGGTTGGGAGCATGGAAGGGGGAATGGATCTAAATTTGACTAAGAAATGTTGTATGAAATGCACAGAACTTCAATAAAAATTTAGACAGTATCTTTATTATTCCTACTGTTATTATCGTTACTGTTAATTTGAAGTAACTTAGAACTTTGTTCTATAAAAAGAGAACTCAGAAACACAGTACAATGCAGGTTAAAGAAATATTGAATTTCTGTGCTCTATGATATCTTGAACATGAATGCTTCTGTGATTTTCCAGCTTTGTTTCACAAACTACTGGCTGCTCATAAGTGCCTTCAGAAGACTGTTGATTGGGACTGGAGAGACAGCTCAAAAGTTAAAAGCACTCGATGCATAATCTAGTTCATTTTACATATTCCCTGCAGGCCATCTTTACTTTTCATTGTGCCATATTCCTAGAAATCACATCCAAGTAGGATCCTCATAAAGCAGATTAATGGGTTTCTGTGTGAGTAACTATGGTTTGATGATATGTTCCTGCTTAAGCTTTAACTAAATCATAGTTATAGGGAGTGGAGCAAATATCCAGCAACTATAAACTCAATCATAATTGATTTTATTAAACACATTTTTAAACCAAAATAATGTACTTGTAGTAACAAACCAAGCACTACAGAAAGTCTTAGGATAAGAAGCAATATTCCTGTTCTGGCTACCTTAGGAACTGAAACAATCCTAGCAGGGGTCCTTGCCTTTTTACTGTTTTCGTTATTTTTAATGAGAAGGTCTCTAAGTTTTCACCATTAAATACCATGTTTATGTTAAGGTTTGACTTGATATCCTATGATCATGTAAATAAAAATTACATTCTCTTTTCAGTTTCCAGAAAGTGGCTGTCTTTTAATCATAAATAAGCACTGAACTTTATGAAATATTATTTTCTGCATCAACTGAAATAATTATGTTTTTCTCCTTTAACCTTTGATGTGTTGATCGTGATGGTGGACTTTTTTATGTTTTAATAGCCTTACATTCTTAAAATAAACTCTACTTTATCATGACATACTTTGGAAAATACTTTACTGATATGGCTTTTGGCAAAATTTTATTTTGCATGTTTATATTACATTTGGATACTTCAATTATCATTCTCCCATAGTTACATACAGATGTTGACAGATAATAATAAAGAACTAAGCTAAAAGTTTGCCACATGGCTGTCCCTGAGAAGTATGACAGGGAGGTGAGGAGGAGGGATAGAATATTGCTTTTCATTGTAAGCTATTAACTACAATTTTCTTGATTTATTGATTCATTTATATCAGTATAGACTTAAGTATTCATTTTTTTAATACTGGTGGGGTTAAAACTCAGGGTCTTGTACATGCTAAGCAACTGCTCTAGCGCTGGCCAACATTTTTATGCCTTATGTTCTTCTTCAATTTTTTTAAGAATTCATATTTTCCCTTTAATTTCATATTAGTCTGAAATATGAATACATGCCCTCCACCCATATACTGCAATTACAAAGTCTGAAAATTTGTGGGAAGTTAATTCTAGAGCTCATTAAGGGATTCACATTGTAACCACTCAGTTGCTTTCAGATAAAAAGGAATATAACATTAACTTTGCTCAGCTTGCCTTTCAACTAGGGATTTGGTGCTAGCATCCACAAATGAGTGATCCCATTTATTGTTTGTTTTTCTGGGACTATGTTACTTCACTTAGCATAATGCTTGGAGTTCCATCCATTTACCTGCAAAGTTTATGATGTCATCTTTCTTTACCGCTGCACCTTATGTACTTCTATTTTATTCATGAGTTCTCTCTTCATTTCATTTGTTTATTTTTAAATATAATTTTTAATTTTGGCATAGGTGTATATACATATACTCATGAGAACTAGTAAGAGATCTTCATGCAGTCATAACCTTGTTTTCCCAATGGTAACATCTTGTAAAACTATAGAACACTATTCAAATAGGCTGTTACAGTGATGTAGTTCAAATAGAACACCTCCATCATTTCAAGGATCCTTCATGCTGTTCCAATTCTCTCCCTCCTCCAACTCTCCACTTTACCATTGGTAACCACTAAATTTCTCCATTTCTAAATATCTATCATTTTAAGAATTTTATGTATCCAGGTGTAGTGGCACACATATGGAACCCTAAGATTCTGGAATCTAAAGCACAGTGATAGTGAGTTTGAGGTTAGCCTGGGCTACAAAGCAAGGCCCTGCCTTTGGAAACAAAAATAAAAACAAAACTAAAAATGTTATAAAAGAGGCTAGGGGGCTGGAGAGATAGGCTAGCGGTTAAGAGCACTGACAGCTCTTGCAGAGGACCCGGGTTCGATCCCCAGCACCCACATGGCGGCTGAGAACCGTCTGTAACTCCAATTCCAGGAGAANGGCTCCTAGAGTTACATCAGGATATATATTCACATCTAAGGATTTGGAGCTAATATCTACATGTGAGAGAGAACATATATCTCTTATTTTTCTGTATCTGTGTTACTTCGCTTAGTATAACAACCCCCTACAATTTGTCTTCATCCAGTAAGTTATTTGAAACCAAAATGTGTCTCCCATAAGTTCTATAGATGTTCAAGTAAGTTCAAGGATGGCCAATGAGTTTCATCTAGAGGACCAACTTTGGACAATTGTGGGGTTTGGGGGGAAAATTATATATATATATATGCCTTAATATATATATATATATATATATATGTGTGTGTGTGTATATATATATATATATATATATATATATATATGCCTGGCTAATAAACCTATTTTTTAAAGGTAGGTAAATGGAACCATGTAGTATATACTATTTAACATTTGGAAAGATTAGCTTTTTTGCTTTGTTTTTGTTCTTTGAGACAGGGTCTCCCTGTAGCCACAGCTGTCCTTGGAACTCACTCTGTAGACCAAGCTGGCCTTGAACTCAGAGAGATCGCCTGCCTCTGCCTCATGAGTGCTGGGATTAAAGGCGTGCGCCACCACACCCAGCTAAGATTAGCTTTTTTAATATTATGTTTATTATTATTATTTTAAGAGTGTATTGCCTGCATGCATTTAAGTGCATCCATGTTGTTAATTACTATTAGATGGGATGATTATCCTGCATTATCCAAGTGGTGTGATATTCCATCAGAGAGAAGACATTTGATGATGGAAGTAGACATGAAAGTGATGGCACTGTGGGTAAGGGGACCACAAGCCAAGGAAAACAGGTGTCCGAAAAAGTCAAGGAAACAGATCCTTTTCAAGAGCATCCCAAAAGGAATACAGCCTTGGCAGCTCCTTTAGCCCAGTGAGATTGATTTAAGACTCTGACCATCTGCACTGTCACATAATAAACATGTGTTTGTTGGCTAAAATCACTAGTTGTGAGAATTTGCTACGGAATCACTAGGAACTTAATACATGTAACTATCCAACAAGCCTTGCAATTACACAGATAGATTTAATCTAGGGTTGTTTTTTTCAAAATACTTCAAAGTCCTTTCTTTTGTCATATCATTTTTGAAATAACCATGCTTATGTCTATGAAAACATCTTGTTAGTATCAGAAAATCAAACTCAGGGCCTTGCATAGGCAAAACACTTGTGTTCAGCTACATTGTATACCCCTGGTACCTTGCTAATGAGACACCAGTTAAAGTTTTTTCCTTTCCCTTAAAAAAATGGAGATATTGGCAATCATTGGTATACTCAAAACACCAAATCATGTGCTGAACTTATGTTTATGGTAATGGAGTTCTTATTGTTCAACTTAATTATTAGGTACAAACTGACTAAATGTTTGGTTCTATGTTCTCTCATACTTTAATATGTGGCTGAAGGAAGAACAGGCTAGACTGTATTGTTAAATATTATCATTTCCAAAATATGTCTGAACACATTTCATAAGTATTTGAAGTCCTATTTTTAATTTGATATGACATTGAAATACATTTAGAATAATTTCTAACTTTCATTTTAAAGATTACATTATATATATATATATATATATATATATATATTAACCTGTACTGTAACTTAATTGGAAAAAGTGAACATTAGTGTAACTAGGTTTGTGTATTTTTTTGAGGCCCCCACGTGGCCTGGGAAACTCATCTGTAGACCAGGCTCGTCCTTGAAATCACAGGGATCCGCCTGCCGCCTCCATGGCGTACACAACCACGCCCGACTTAAAGACAGTTCTTAGCCTCCATGTGGGTTCTGGGATTGGAACCCAGGTCCTCTGCAAGAGCAGTCGTACTCTTAACTGCTGAGCCATCTCTCCAGCCTCATAACTGTTATTTTTTTAATACCAGAAACCTAGCAAACCCAGAATCACATCAGAGAAGGCCAGATCCATTGGAACAAAGTAGGTGATCTTAGAAGTTTTCAGGAAGTTTTAATTCACTTTTTTTTTTTTTTTTTTTAACAAAACGGTATTTATTATTCAAGAAGAGGATAGTTTCACTACTGAGTAACACACTCTCAAAGCTTAACAATACACAATAGATAATCAAATAATGAGCACCAGACAGCTCTCACTAGGAACTGGCAATGGGATCCTTGGCACCCTGAAAGAGTTCACTCATGAAAGTATTTGGCTATAGCCCAATAGCACTTGGGAAAATATTGTATTACTAGGAAGCAAATGATAGCACTGAAAGTCACGCGAGCCAGTTTGTAGGGAGGGGATGGGAAGTTCCTTATGGATCAACTCTACTAATTCTACTCTAACAGGCAAGAATATCTTTAATACACCAATGACAGTGACGTAGTTTTAAAATTTAGGAATTTCGAGACAAATTTTTATTACTTTTTTCTTTCTATGTTCCTTTTATTCTTGAAAGTGTTATGATCATTCTCTAACTTACATGAATTATTAACAAGTTATCAGCTATAATTCTTTCATTTGTATTCTTGAAATTTTCAGAATATAAATATAACCAAAGGGTTTCAGCTACAGAAACACATTTCCATGATTTAACATTTGCCAGTGTTAAATCCATTCGTGATTGTATGCATTTGCATAGACTTTCTCTCTCTCTCTCTCTCTCTCTCTCTCTCTCTATATATACTATATATATATATATATATATATATTGTATAGAAACAGGAAGACAAATATTTCTCAATTAGTATATGGAATATTTTCACAATAAATCGAAAAAAAAAAGTCCTAAGAAGACTGCAGAAAATTTTGCCTGCCCAGAGGTTTTGGCTTTTGAAGCACTAATCAATCCAGAAGGAAACTCTGAATCACCTACATGTTTTACAACCCCAAAGGAACCTTAGCAAATCCTTAGAGCTACAGAAGGCTTTGAGCTAAACCCAGTTTAACTGTTTCCCTAGCTAATACTTGCCCAATCAGAAACAGTTACCCTGTCAGCAATGTAAGGTTTTAGGTTTTTTTGTTTGGTTGGTTGGTTGGGTTTTTTTGTGCATGTGTGTATGTGTGTGGCATTTAAAATAATATGGCTATGATTTGACTATTGTTCAAAGATTTTCCACAGTAAATTCTCTCCTATTGAAGTATTACCTGGATTAGTCTGCTTTCTATTATGGTAACAGTGTAACTGAGAAAATCAACTTAAAGGAAAACTGGCTCACAGTGTCAGAGGAACATCCCACTGTCACTTGGCTCAATTGTTTCTCAGACTGTGGTAAGGAGATTCATTCTGAGTCAGACTTCTGGAGTAAAGGCCTAACTGTAATGTTTCTTCACCCTAGACTATTCAGAGACAGAGGGACTGTGTCCCATATTTGGGGGACATGGGCAGCATCACGGCAAGATCATCCAACAGAGTAGGACTTGGGAAATTTCGAGATCAGATACTAATGTCAACACAGAAAATTAATCAGAAGTCCAAGGAGTTAGACAAAGTGAGAAGGTTCTAGTAGTTCTTAATGGAAAAGACAGAGAAGAGTCCCAAATCTGGAATGATTTGGAGTTTGTAGAGCACTGACCATGGTTTTCATTATATTATCTATAAAACAAATTGGTTAATCAGTTATGAGTTCAGTTGTGCCCTTACAAAAGATGTGCTGAACTTCTAGGACATGTAACTGTCGGTACCTCAAAATGTGACCTTATAGGTTATTTTATTTTATTTTATTTTTGGTCTTTTTTGAGACAGGGTCTCCCTGTAGCCCCAGCTGTCCTGGAACTCACTCTGTAGACCAGGCTGGCTTTGAACTCACAAAGATCCACCCTCCTCTGCCTCCCAAGTGCTAGGATTAAAGGAGTGCGCCACCACGCCCACCCGTGACCTTATATTTTAAAAACAGGACAGTATATTTATGATCTGTTAGGATGAGATTGTACTGGGGTGGGCTAGTCCCTTAAGACAGTGTGACTTATGTCTCTATAAGATGTGCAAGAGTACCCTGTGTAAAGATGAGCATTGAGATAGGAGTCATTCAGATGCAAACCAAGGACTGCCTGGGATACCAGAAACCAGAAGATGCAAGAGAGGACCCTCCCCTAGAAGCTTCAAAGAGAGTAGACGGATATTGATCTTTTGGCCTCTTAGACCTGTGAGAGAAGGAATCCATTTGGTTTATTTAAGCCCTCTCATCTTATGATGCTTTGTCATGGTAGCCTTAAAAAACTAGTACAGTCAGGGATAGGAGAGATGGCTCAGTGGTTAAGAGCACTGGCCGTACTTGCAGAGGACCAATTTTATTTCTGAGCACTTAAATGGTGGCTAACCACCACCTGTACCCCCTGTTTCAGGGGATCCGACACCCTCTTCTGTCATCCATGTATGCCATGACATGGGTGCATTTACAAACATGCAGACAATATGCTCATATACACAAAATAAGAATAATAAATAAAATATTAAAAATTAATACAGTTTGTAAGTTCCCTGTTCACACTAATATTGCTTTTTTAATTTTTTGTTTATTTTTCTTTTACATATATGAGTATATTTCCTGAATGTATGTAAGTGCACCTGTGCTGTGCAGTATCTATGGAGATCAGAAGAGGGCATTGGATTCTTCTGGAATTGGAGTTATGAATGGTTGTTAGCTGTTGTGTGGGTGCTGGGAAATGAATCCAGGTTCTCTGCAAGAGCAGCCAGTGCTCATAACAGCTGAGCCATCTCTCCAGCCCCTACACTAACACTTCTTTTTTCATTTTTATTTATTATTTTTATGTATGAGTGTACTGTCTGCATGTAGGACAGTGCACCCATGTCATGCAATTCCGCGGAGGTCAGAAGAGGGCGTTGGATTCCCCTGGAACTGGAGTTAAAGACGGTTCTTAGCCGCCATGTGGGTGCTGGGAATCAAACCCGGGTCCTCTGCAAGAGCAGTCGGTGCTCTTAACTGCTGAGCCATCTCTCCAGCCCCTACACTAACACTTCTTGATTTTGATTTAGGAAAGCATTTCTCGTGGGTGTCAAAGTTTCGTCACATTGGCATAAATAAAACTTAGTGAAATACACATGGATATACCAAGTAGTTCAGTGGAATTTATGTTGGTCATAAGTTTTCAAAGGATTCATTTGAAAAGTAGGAGCTTGCTTAATAAGTGATAATTCATTCTGGATCGTGCGGAGAAAGCAATGCCTCTAGTTCAAGCTGAAGATAAAATGCCTCTTGAAGTTCCACAGAATTAAAGCCCTTCAAAATGCTTATTGGAGAAGGAAAAATGATATTAATAATGTAAAGGTCTCAAGCTTGAGTAAAGCAGGAAGCAAGTATGAGAGAAACCTAGTTCTGCAGTAAGAAAGAAGAAATCAGAGGACGTAAGATAATAGACTTTTATCATTATGTAATTGTACAAAAGAACAAATTCAGCATCCAAAGAAGGTATAGCATACGGTATGTGCAGATATAAATAGGAAAACATGACAAAAGTCTTCTTTTATTCTAGTTTCTAACACTAGGTAATAATTATAATTATACAGTTATTGAGAGAAACAACCTGTCACAGTCCTTGAACATCCCTGCATATTTAGAATGAGTATATCAAGAATGCAAAGCCCCTTCTTCCCCTTAGCTAGGTAATTTCTCAGAGGTTTGTTAAAAAGCATGTAATCTTGAAAGAGTAGGCAACATACCTGTCTAGACGAAGAATTGATTTGTTCACTACCTACTGTGTAGGCTGTGAATTTTCCAAGCTTTGAGTTCCTTGACTCTGGAGCAAACCCACTGAATGAGCATCCAGTTCAGCTCCTATGCATCATTTGTGTGGCACTTGACCGCAAGGGGAACCAATGCAAACATGCCGAAGTCCTTGCTACTGACTGTGCACAAAACAAAACCCTTTTTTCTTAAGCCAGTAGCCTCAAATCTTTAACAAGTCTATGAAATTGTGTTGAGCTAATTTGCTAGCTTCTATGTACAGAAAAATCCTGGAAGCTGATAGCAAATTATCATCATCTACTCTGACAGGCAAAGGAAACAGAGAATAATAATTTAAACATAAAATCAACACCATTTATGAAGGCTTGCTATGCTCTAGATATTGCTTTATGTACTTTACACAAATTACCTCATGCCATAGACACAAAATTTTACTAACTAGCTAAGTGGCTTTCCTAAGTTCATGTACTCTCAAGAGGTCCTGGCCATTATTATTACTATTCTTTCTTTCTTGACAAAATCCTCTATCATCCTTTATTTTCACTTTTTTTTAAAGACTATTTTACTATTTTTATTTTACGTGTATAGGTATATTGCCTGCATATGTGTAAGTACACCCATGTACAATGCCCGGGGATAACAGAAGAGTGTGACTGATCCCCTAGAACTGGAGTTATGGCGGTTGTTGGCTGCCATGTGGGTGCTGGGAATCAAACCGGGGTCCTCTGCAAGAGCAGCCAGTGCTCTTAACCACTGGAGCGAACTCTCAGTCCCCTATTTTTACTTTCTTCTTAATAAAATATTTTATTCATTATTTTTATTTCATGTGTATGAGTGTATCACCTGAATGTATGTAAGTGCATACATGTCCTGTTAAGCAATGTCTGTGGAGGACAGAAGAGGATATGGATCCCCTGGAATTAGAGTTCGGATGGTTATTAGCCACCATATGCATGCTGCAAACCAAACCCAGTTTCTCCACGAGAGCAGCCAATGCTCTTATCTGCTGTGCCATCTGTCCAGCCCCTATTTTTACTTTCTTAATGTCATTGCTTATTCTTATGAAGGATGCTTGTACTCACAAATTATCACCTATTGTTAAAAAAAATGAAAACAAAACAAAACAAAAAAGCAGAGAAAGATGCAGAAAACTTATGGCAGAATGCACGATCTGCGATGGGTAGGGGTGGGGTGGGGGGGAAGGGAAGGGGATATATGCCTGAACTGAATTGGAAAATGATGTATGAAATACACAAAGCATCAATAAAAATAAATTTAAAAAAAGGCCATCATTTAAAAAATAAAAAACTCACTCATGTCACAAACTCTTTCATATCTCATTTTTCTTCTCAACATAGTAGCTAACAGCCCAGATCCTAAAGCCAGCCTCTCTTCTCACTAGCTGAGTGATATTAGAGCAAATTATTTAATCTCTCTGTATCTCAATTTCTATATCTATAATTTGGGGTTTGGAAATAACAACTACTTCCTAGGGTTATTATGAGGATTGGGTAGGTTAGTACAATGTACAAAATTTACAACCACACCAAATACACCATTATCATCCAATAAGAATTGACTATTAATTTTACCTTTCTGAAAACATGCTAACCCTAAAATCAGCTTTTCTATCGTATAACTTGCCAATTGGTGGTGATTGTGCTAACAACCTTTAATCTCATTATCAACACCTTCAGTTGAGTGCATATTATTTATAAAGTAGATATTTTGTTTACATCACAATAATATTCTATTCAATCCAAAAATTTACCCTATCAGGGATGTACCACTGCTAGGTGTATCAAGGAGTACAGAGAAAGTTTTCCACTGCCCTGATCATCAAAAACATTATAATCTACTTGAAGAGATGAAATTAGCAAAAAAAATCATCAAATAATCACGGTCATGATACTGCTTATCAATACAATGTGTGTTCAGACAAGGGTGATAGCAAAGTGGCTTAAGCAGGAAAATAGGTTTTATACAATAGAACTAAGAATCATTGGAGCTGGGAGCTGGAGAGATAGCACAGCAGTTAACAGCACTGGCTGTTCTTGCAGAGGACTGAGGTTCAAATCCCAGCACCCACATGGTGGCTAACAACCACCATAACTGCAGTTCCAGGAGATCTGATCCACTCTTCTGGCCTCCATGGGTGCACTTACACACATGCAGGCATAACATTCATACACACAGAATAAAAATAAATGAATGAAACATAAAAAAGAATCATTGGACCTGGAGAGATGGATCAGAGGTTAAGAGCACTGACTGTTCTTGTAGAGGACCTGGGTTCGATTCTCAGCACCTACATGGTGGCTAACAACTGTCTGTAACTGTACCTGTTCCAAGGGGTCTGACACTCTCTTCTAACCTCTGAGGGGATGGCATGACATGGGTGCACCTACATACATGCAAGCAAAACACTCATACACATAAAATTAAAATAATAATAAATGTATATAAAATAATTGTGTTGTCTTAGAAACTTGACTTGATAGGCCTTAACATTTAAGACAGGATGCATGAAATCCAGTAAGGGGGGCGGGCTATGTGGGTGCAGATAAGGGAGTGGATCTAAATATGATTAAGACAGATTGTGTGAAATGCACAAAAATTCAGTAAAAATGCATATATTGGGATAAAAGAATTCTGTTATCATAAAGCACAGGCAGCATTTTCTTTGAAAGAAGAGAAAAAGTTGAAAACTGTATTTTGTTAATGTTTTCTACTTTGTACAATTCTTTTCAATATATAAACACATTTTATTGTATGGCAAAACTTTGAGACAGAATAGAATTCTTATTTTTTCAGCCCATAGCTGGAGCCTGATAGAATGGTTCAGTAACTACGCAGGATTTAGAGCTGGTAGGTAGAGCTGGTAGTTAGAGCAGGTAGGTAGAGGCAGTCAACCATTCCATCTCCCAAAAGAATATCTCTCTGAAAGGAGCTTACATTTAATAATCATGATTCAAATGCAGATATAAAATGAACATGTGTTACATTTTTTTATTTAAGTGTTAGGGATATGGCTCAGTGGTAAAGAACTCGCCTAGCATGTATAAGGCTCTGAGTTCAGTTCCCAGAATTACAAACAAGAAAATATTTAACTCATTGTTAATGCGAGAGCTAATAAGATGTCATAATCAGTTCAAATGAGTAGTTAAAAATGCACATGCGTATATGGAGTAAAGGAAAGGGAAATAAATTTACAAATGGAAAGGAAAATATCATTTTCCCTGGTGGGGGAGAGGAAAATCAGTTGAGCTCAGTTTAATATAATAAAGTCCTTCAGGAAGGAGCTGTTGTTCTAAGCCGGGGCAATTTTGAAATCAAGAAAGGCCCAAACATCAGGTTTCAAAGTTGTTAAATTGTAGATGGTGGTGGGTATAATCCAGCCTGAGCAGTTTAATGGGACCCAAATTCAGAGGTTTAGATTACTGTTTATTTAAGCTTACACCTAACACAAAGTTTTAAATAAAGTAGGAAATGGTAGTTAATTATGTAAGGTCAACATGAGTACATTTTTTTTCTTACTCTCTGAAACTAGGGGTACTTCATAAGCAGAGAAGACATTTTATTGATGTTCTGATGGAGGGTTGGTGCAGATATGCACTTATGAAAGCCACATTTATATTCAAATACATGAATACGCAGCTCATCCTTTAAACTATAATTACTTATATGGGGTAGTGCAAATATTAATATATCAATTTGGCCTTCCGTGTATGCAGCCACCTACACAGAATGATCTGAAAGACGACCAAAAGGCCTTCCTGCTTCCAGATATCCCAAACTGTTCTATGGTTTACGACATTCCCATATTAATATTTCTGCTCTTGGAAAATAGCTCCAGCTTGTTGTTAAAATGCAGTAGACTCTTTTAAAGGGGACTAACAAGATTGGGGTTAAAATATTCTAAAATGCAGGGATGGGCGGCTTGAGAAAGATGTCACACAGACAGCTCTGGAAAGCCCTGGAAATGCCATGGGAAGCAAAGGCATCGGACAGAAAGATCAGCAACAGAAAAGCAGAAAAGGAAGTCTGGAAGCACGAGAAGACAAAATTGACTCTACCACAAATTTGTGATGGCCCTGCAACAATATTCAATGATACAAATACATTAAGAATTACCCAGAGCAGGTCACTGTGGCACACACCTGTAGTCCACAATACTCGAAAAGCTGAGGCAGGAGGGTAAGTTGAGCCCAGGAGTTAAAAGAAAGTCAGGGTAACAAAGTGAGACCCTGTCTCAAAAAAAAAAAAAAAAAAAAACCGCAAGCCTGATTCGAAAGCCAAGTCATCGATTGGTACAATCTCAATACATGTTAAAGATTATTTGGTTGACAATTGATACTCGGAACCAGAGCCACAAATGAGGAATTACCTGTGGGGAAACCGGTTTATCATCCAAGCATTAGAACTTAAATGCAAATAGCCAGGAGAGCTGTCTTTAATGCCATTTGCATATTCATCATCCTTGAGATCAAAGCGGTCGTTAAACGCCTCTTGGTGCACTGAGCTGGAAAAAGTGAGGAGGCCTTGGCCCACATGGCATTGTAATCCATGGGAGACAGTACAGAATGTACAGGACAGAACTTGAAAAACACATAACATAGATATTTAACTCAGGACAGTTTTTCATTAATTACAAAACAGAAGGTATGATGTATTTACCAAAGACTTGAAGAAAGATTCTAGAATGTGTAGTTACTTTTTCTCAGGTCTTATTTGGGAGCGACAGGGCTTTGTTAAAAAAAAAACTTTTTAGTGATGAAATAGGAGGGGATAGAATTGAATTGTGTGCATTTTAGTAGAATATTCGGAGGTGGGAATTGAGTGAGTGGAAAAAACGATATATGTTTGGAAAACCCTCATTCAATTAACACCCAGATTCAAACTATTTGGGATTTTTTGGTTCTAATTGTTTTTAAAAATGTCACTTATATATTGCATCTTTCGAGTATTCATACGGAATGAGTTTGATAATAGTCTGTCCGTCCGCCCAAATTGCGGCACGCCGTACCTTTACTAACCACCCCCGCTCTGGACGGCAGGCTCTCGTATTATATGGGGTTTTTAGGTTCTACTGAACCAGGTCTGGTTTCGTTGTTGTTATTAAAAGGTCTAAAGGTGACATGCATACAAGACTCTGTCTGTGCATATTGCCACCAATCTCTGAGTCCTGTCTCCAACCCCTTCCATTGTCCCCCTCAAAATTTTCTTCTTTTTTTTTTTTTTTATTGACACATATACAAAATATATACACACACATATATATATATATATATATATATATATATATATATATAATAGATTTATACATATAAAATGCACTGAGTCCATTGAGTGGTGGTCCAGTATACATGATTTTGAGGGCTGCCCACTTGGGATTAGATAGCCTCTCAGTGAGCTAGTCCCTGGAAAAAACTGATTCTTCATATTTCATCATCCATTGATTGTCTATAGCTCTTTATCTTGAAATGGGACCCCATGAAGTTTTCCCCATCCAAATTTGCATGTCAACTGCTTTTGCCATCATGTAGATCTTGTTAGAGTACCATACTGTGGAAATTTCATGGGTCTATCTTATGTCTAGAATGTAGTAACCAGCATCACAGGCAGATTGAGACATCCTGATCACCAGTTAATTAAGCTTGTATTTAGCACAGATTTTTAAAAAAGAGAGTCATAATTAATTTTATAAGATCAATGCAAATACACATTCCTTAGTGACAGAAACTAGGGGCACTGGGAGAACAGAGAAGCTATTCTGTTGAGGCTTTAATGAAGGGCTTGTACCAACATGCACTTATGAAAATTCCATTTATATCCAAGTGTGTGAATATGTGGTTCATCCTTTAAAATATAAATGTGTATATATGGGAAGCAATACAAATATTAGTGTGTAGATCTGGCCTTCTTTCCATGTAAGCAGCCACATACACGGTGCCTTGTCTCCTGTCAATTGCTATGACAAAACACTCTGAACAATACCAACTTGGGGAGGAAAGGCTTTATCTTTATAGATCCTGAGTCACAGTTCATCACTGAGGGAGCCCAAGGCAGGAACTCAGGGCAGGAACCTGGAAGCAGGAGCTGAAGCACAAGCCATGGAGGAATGCTGCTTACTGGCTTGCTCCCCTGGCCCATGCTTAACCTGCTTTCTTTTTATTTTACTGTATTTATTTATTTATTTATTTATTTATTTATTTATTTATTTATTTATATGAATGTACTGTCTGCATGCAGGTCTATGCACCTATGTCGTGCAATGCCTCAGAAGTCAGAAGAGGGTGTCAGATTCCCCTGGAACTGGAGTTAAAGATGGCTCTCAGCCACCATGTGGGTGCTGGAGGTCAAACCTGGGTCCTCTGCAAGAGCAGTCATTGCTCTTAATCACTAGGCCATCTCTCCAGCCCTTAACCTGTTTTCTTACACAATACACAACAACCTGCCCGGGGATGGCACGGCCCACAATTGGCTGGGCCCTCCCACAACACTCAACAACAACAAAAAATAGCCACAGACATGGCTACAGGCCAGTACGATGGAAGCAATTCCCCAATTGAGGCCTGCTCTACCCAGGTGTGTCAAGTTGACAACTAAAGCTATCCAGCACACATGGTATCCCTATTTCCTTAAGGAAGCATATTCAAAACAGACACAGGTGGTCTGTGTCTTTGTCCCCTCTTTAATGTCCTAATCAAGAAGAGAAAGACATCTGAATAATGGTTTTGAGAAGAAGCAGAGAATCTTCTGATCTGCCATCTTCTGATATTTTCCCCAAGATTTTGATAGTGGTGTGCTCTTTGCTTATAAAACAGGCTTGAGCTTGTGTGCTTTTACCAGCTATGAAATGAGTGATACTTCTTAATTTAAGGGTGAGGAAATGAATCAGAAGGACAATTGAGGTCACATATCTCAGCTCTGCCCTCCAGTCCAGATTTACAGCAGAAAATTTCACCTATGTCTCTATTATATCTATGTCTCAGTTATTTTTGAGTTATGGAGAAGAAAAGGTAAGTTATTGATGGTTCTCTTAAAATGAAGAGAGTAATGTGTAGACTTAACAGGAAAAAGTAAAGAGAGCCGATAAGATGGACAAACAGAAAACTCATAGAGACCTCATGAAGAAACTCCAACCTTTCTTGTTCAATTTACTTATCTTGTGGTCATTACTAGGATAACCTATTGAGTCCAGGACTTCTCACGCTATAGTGAAAGAACACCTTTTCATTTATCAAATATTTTAAATCAATTATAGAATACTTTAAAATTTTTTTATTTGCTTTTTTTATGTGTATGAATGTACTGTCTGCATGCAGGTTTGTGCACCCATGTAGTGCAATGCTGCGGAGGTCAGAAGAGGGTCTCGAATTCCCCTGGAACTGGAGTTCTCCTGGACCTGGAGTCAAAGACGGTTCTTAGCCTCCATGTAGGTGCTGGGGATCGAACCTGGGTCCTCTGCAAGAGCAGTCAGTGCTCTTAACCGCTAGGCCATCTCTATAGCCTCAGAATAATACTTCTTAAAATGATAATCATAATGTATAGTGATTGTATATGTTAATGTTATTCCCTCTTAGGTTTTAAATATACCTAAATTCTGGTTTGGTCATACTTATCCTCCCTACTAGACACACTTCTTGGTGTGTCTGTGAAGCACATTTCTAGAGAAGTTTTGGTGAGACGTGAAGACCCATGGGGAATGGCACTATGCCATGGATGTGGGTCCACAACTTAATAACAAGGAATAAAGGAACTAGTGAGTGAATTACCAACATTCATCTCTCTATGCTCCTGGCTGCAGATGAGGCCAGACATCTCGTGTTCCCACTGCCATGATTTGCATGCCAAAAGAGATTGTATCGTCTTAAACCATGAATCAAAGTAAAACCTTCCTTCTGTCAATTGCTTCCGTCACATATTTTATCAGAGAACAAAATAATACAGAAAATTGGTACCAAGGAGTGGGGCCATTGTTGTGACTACAAGACCATGTCATTTGTAAGCCTTTGGAACTAGTTTGTAGGAAGAATTTGGAAGAGTTTGGATGCATGCACTACAGAAGCCCTACTACAAGACAAGCAGAGCTTAACGGGCCATTCTAGTACAACTGTGGCAGATGAAAATGCTGACCCAAAGAGGGATAATAAAGACTATGATTGGAAGGTCTCAGAGGGGAACAACGACTCTACCGTGAACTGGATTAGAGGCTATTTTTTTTACATTTGACAAAAAAATTAACCACTTTCTGTCCATGTCCTAATAATTTGAGTAATAGTGAATTCAAAAGTAAGTTGTTTATTAGAAAGAAATTTCTTTTTTTTTAAAAAAAGAATTAGCTAAACTAATCTGCCTCATTTGTACTTTTGTTGGGTATTCTTTTTTAAAATTTATTTGTTTATATATACTTTTTATCAAATCTAGACCTATGTCCCCCCCCTTCCCCCCACCCTGCCGGAGCTCACGCATCCTGCCAAACATGCTTTCCATCTCTTTCTCGGTCTTTCTCAATGTTCTCCATGGGGAAATTGACTNATTGTGTTTCTGAAATCTGTGTTCTGGGTCATCTGCAGAGGGATCCCACTGTAGAAATCTTCCATAGGGTTGGTAGAGCTTGGTGCGGGATTATCCTGCCCCTTTCCTGTATTGTCTCTTCTTCATGTTCCTGGCATATGGGCTTCTCCTTGCCTGTATTCCAATGTGAGTCCTAAATGCCTCTTCACTGTGTTGAAGGCTTGCTTTGCTTGCCTCCTTCAGATGCCTTAGTAATCCCAGTTGGGGGGGGCACTTTAGCCCATGCCCCGGTACCTGTGCTTCAGCTGGTCTCAGGAGATCTTAGATCTCAAGACTCACACAACCCTAACTTTAATACCATCTGGGAGGATAACTCCGCCCCCACAGCCACAAAAGCCAATTAAGACAAAGACAACTGGATTAATGGATTAACTAGGTTAAGTCAATCAACAATCAGCCTTGCTGAAGCACCCAGTTCCTACCTACCTTCCTGCGCTTCAGCTGGTCTCAGGAGATCTCAGATCTCAAGACTCACACAACCCTACCTTTAATACCAGCTGGGAGGATAGCTCCGCCCCCACAGCCACAAAAGCCAATTAAGCCAAAGACAACTTGATTAATAGATTAACTAGGTTAAGTCAATCAACAATCAGCCTTGCTGAAGCACCCAGTTCCTACCTACCTTCCTGTGCTTCAGCTGGTCTCAGGAGATGGGAAAGAAATTTCAAGATAGCACAATATCCAGACTGTACTATGGTTATGGATCACTGCTCTTAGCTCTACAATGAGATAGAGAGGGAGGGGAGAGAGGAAAAAGAGAGGGGGAGAGGAGAGAAAGACAGAGAGAGAATAGAAAGATAGGAAAATGTGCAGTTTGGTGAAGAAGAATATGAGCAAGTTTAAAGGAGCAGATAAGATGGATGGACAAAGCAGCTGTGATTGCTGAATAGATGAGTGCCATTAAAGAAAAGCCTCTCCCTCCTCAGTGAAATATAAGGAATGTGTCCTGAGGGCAAGATCCATCTCACTGCAGGCCCCAGGACAGACACTGAACTGAAAAAGCCACAAGTGGTTCATGGGTCAGAAATAACTGCCTGTGAAAGTCTTTTCACAGATTCAGATACAGAGTGCCTGCAGGCAAAACAGGTGTATTAGAAAGCAGTCAGAATACATCTCAAGCTGGCAGAACTTATCAGTGTTATCCCATTGTGCTGGTTTTTCAGGCATGCAAAATTTAAGTATTACAGTATCCTGGTGGCTTGCAACAAGTTTTTAGAAAGCTACTAAGGTCAAGCAATATATAGTATGATCTAATACCTTGAAACAAGACCCTGAGGGACCATGGCATTAATCAGCGAAGGTGTGGATCACCCTCCAGATAAAAAACAAAGACATATGGATCTGCTTGCTGAGGGCAGAAGGAATATGGAATGAGTAGTAGAAGATAATTATAAATGCTAGTGTCAGACACATGAGTAGTCACAGAACAAATATTATGATTGGCATGAATGTTTCTTTCCATATTGCTCAGAATATGTGTGGATACATATTAAGCATTTTTTCATATTTGTTTGCTATTCTATTCCTTTATTATGTAACAAAATCAATTGAGTGAATATCAGTATTTAAGTATATTAAATTTATTTTGTCACATTTCAGTTACTGCATATTAAAAAAAATACCTATTCTTCCACGGACTTTGCCATATATTCTGGGGATGAATTATTACTCAATTGTCTATGAAATAATGTCATGTTAAGCATGACTTTGTTATTGTCTTCATTTGGAAAGCAGATATGATAGGGACATGTGGATGGGCCGCCAGTTGACAATGAGAGAATTTATGATATGTGTATGAATGTACTGTCTGCATGTAGGTCAGTGCACCCATGTAGTGCAATGCTGCAGAGGTCAGGAGAGGGTATCAGATTCCCCTGGAACTGGGGTGAAAGATGGTTCTCAGCCACCATGTGGGTGCTGTGAATTGAACCTGGGTCCTCTACAAGAGCAGTCGGCTCTCTTAACCGCTAGGCCATCTCTCCAGCCCCGAGATCTACTGTTGACATAGGTACTCACAGCTATAAACTGTCCTCTTAGAGATGCTTCTGCTGTATCACACATCTTCTGAAATACTGGATTTGAATTTTAGTTTGATTTTAGGAATTTTCATATTTCTCATCTGGTTTGTTCAGTGATTTACTGTTCATTCAAAAGTGTGTTATGGAGACTGGAGAGATGGCTCAGTAGTTATGAGCACTGCTCTAGGAGAGGACCAGGTTTCAGTTCTCAGCAAGCATATGGTGGCTCACAACTGCCTATAGCTCTAGTTCACGAAGATTTGATGATGTCTTCTGGCTTCCAAAGTCATTGCACACTACTTCATCTATTTGGTTGTAGGTGGATTCCTAGGACCTTAGGCTTCCATAGTATGTACTTTACCCACTGAGTCATTTCATGGCACTCTATGTGTTTGCTTGCTTGCTCGCTCACTTGCTTGCTTGCTCGCTTGCTTGCTTGCTTGCTTGGTTTTTCCATAATGTTCTGATGAGAAACCAGAAAACACTTTTCTTTGGGTACTTGCTAGCATCATTTTTTATGGATTAAAAATCTGATCTCTTTTAGAAAACATTCCACGTGTTAATGAAAAAAATATGTCTTGCTTCCTTTTGCTGTTGGATAGGTTATTCTGTAGATATCTTTTGTAGATATCTATAGTATTTGGTCCACAATGTAATTTAGCTATGACATTTAGTGATTTGTTTTTAACCTAATTGTCCACTTTTTGTGTGTGGATAGGTGAATTCATATGTCTCTAAGGGATGCAAACATCCATGTGTGCACAAGTGGAGGCTAGATGTTGATACTGGAGTCTTCCTCTACTGTTCACTACCTTATTTTCTGAGACAGGGTCTCTAATTGGTCCTTGAGCTCATTGATTGGCTCCACTAGCTGGCCAGTGAGCCCCTGGTACCCTCCTGTCCCTGCGTCCTAGTCTGAGATTATTGGCATGTACCACTTTGCTTGGCTTTTTTTGTGGGTGCCAGAGATCCAAATTCAAGTCTTCATGTTTGCATGGTAATCACTGAGCCACCTCCACAGATCCTATCTGATGTATGTCTTGATGAAAAGTGGAGTTTTGAAGTCACCTACAAATATCTATAGGGGTCTTTCTCTTTCTAAAGGAACAAGTTATGTTTGTTTTTATAAAATTGGGGTACAATATTCATGGTGTATATATTTATAATCATTACATCTTTATTAGTGGATTTCCCCTTAGCAGTAACTTCTTTTTCTCTTCAGGCTGATCTTTGGCTTGTAATCTGTTTTGTCACATATCTGTATACTCCAGACTGTTTTTGCATTTTGTTTGCTTGGAATATCATTTTCCATACTTTGATTTTCACTCTGTGAATGTCTCTGTGAGTGAGGTGTTATTTTGGGCAGACACCAGATTGTTGAGTGTGTTTTTTTAATCCAATTATCTTGTCATCATGATTTTGCGACATTTTACAAATATTTATTTCAAGATTGCAAATAAATGCAATGCCAAGTTTAGTGATAGCAAAGTGCAAATGTAGCAATGTTTTGTGAACCAAGTAATGTTGTTGTCACATTATTGTTTTGTTTTTTCTTTCCCAAATTTTAATTTTGAATATTCTCAAACCTATAGATAAGTTGGAAGAATGCAAAGAAATCCTACATACTTAAATGTAATATAGTAATTGTTACATTTTAGACACATTTGCATATATATGCATTTTGATGCTGTTGAATCACTTGACATTAAGCTGTGCATATCAACCATTTAACCTCAAACTCTCCAACATGCACTAAGAATGTGGACATTGACCTACATAATCACAATGCCATAGTAGTATATTCGAATTTCCCTGCTTACCTAAAATTGTCATATAGGAAAGTTTTCTTCTCCCTCAGGGTCAAATCAGCATTCAGACATTGCATTTCGATTTATTTCTTTGTTCTTTAAGTGTGGCTTCTGCCACCCACTTGCTACTTGTCTTATAGAACATTTCACATTGTGGATGTGTCCAGTTGTTCCTCTCGACTAGGTTCAGGTCAAACATTTTGGATAGGAAAACCTCATAGATGTTATGATTTCATTTTTCTACTTCACATCAGAAGTCAAAGTACCTGCTTGAACACTTTTGAGAGGTGCCAAGCTGGATTACTATTGTTTGTTTGGATTATTGCTTTGTGTGTGTGTGTGTGTGTAGGCATGTGTATGCATGGCACCCCTGTGGAGGACAGAGGACAATTTAGGGGAGTGGGTTCTTCCCTTCCATCATGTTGAGGCAGGATCTCTCTTGTTGTTTCTTTCAATGTTCAAAATACTTCACGAGCTTCTGGCCAGTTGTCCTCTCCCTGCCTCACTTCTTGCCGTGGGAGTGTTTGGATTACAGACATGCACCACCACATCTGCCTTTTTTAATTGTTTTATTATTTTATAATGTGTATGAGTGTACTGTCTGCATGTAGGTTGGTGCACTCGTGTGTCGTGCAATGCCGCGGAGGTCAGAAGGGGGTGTTGTATTCCCCTGGAACTGGAGTTAAAGACAGTTCTTAGCCACCATATGGATGCTGGGAATCGAACCCGGGTCCTCTGCAAGATCAGTCGGTGCTCTTAACTGCTGAGCCATCTCTCCAGCCCCCACATCTGCCTTTTTATATGGAATCCAGGAACTGAACCCTGGTCAACAGTCCATTGGGATAAGTGCATTTAGTTATTATAAATTGATTGATTTCATTATGGCATTATCTTACACACATGCCAGTTTTCTTTGTTCCTTTTGATTCTCTCCACCTTTTCCTCTCCACATCTCCCATATCCCCTGTGTGTGTGTGTGTGTGTGTGTGTGTGTGTGTGTGTGTGTGTGTTGAGTTTTCCTGTTTGTTTTCAACCCAGTGTATTTAATCAGGGCTGCTTCAGTGGACATGAGTGGGCATTATTTATTGGAACATGAGCAACTAAGTAATCAGTAGCCCCATCACTGAACAAAATGAAGCCCTCTTCCCACGGTGACCATTAACTTCCAATGGCTTCTTAGGAGGTGCATAGCAGGACAAGCTCCTCTCCAGTCTCTGATGGAATGTCAATGGGGCTACTCTTGTTTGTACAGGTCTTGTTCAGATACCCATGATTGTTCTCAGTTCCGGGGTACAAAAGCCATGTCATGTCCAGAAGACAGTGCCTCACAGCACTCCCCATCCTCCATGCCATGTGAAGAAGACAGTACATCATAATGCTCCCCATCCTCCATGCCATGTCCAGAAGACAGTACATCATAGCGCTCTCCATCCTCCATGCCATGTCCAGAAGACAGTACATCATATCGCTCCCCAGCCTCCATGCCGGTCCAGAAGACAGTACATCATAGCGCGCCCCATCCTCCATGCCATGTCCAGAAGACAGTACATCATAGCACTCCCCATCCTTCATACCATGTGCTGAAGACAGTATATCATAGCACTCCCCATCCTCCATGCCATGTCCAGAAGACAGTACATCATAGTGCTCCCCATCTTCCATGCCATGTCCAGAAGACAGTACATCATTGTGCTCCCCATCCTCCATGCCATGTCCAGAAGACAGTACATCATAGTACTCTCCATCTTCCATGCCATGCTCAGAAGACAGTATATCATAGTGCTCTCCATCCTCCATGCCATGTCCAGAAGACAGTACATCATATCGCTCCCCAGCCTCCATGCCGGTCCAGAAGACAGTACATCATAGCGCGCCCCATCCTCCATGCCATGTCCAGAAGACAGTACATCATAGCACTCCCCATCCTTCATACCATGTGCTGAAGACAGTATATCATAGCACTCCCCATCCTCCATGCCATGTCCAGAAGACAGTACATCATAGTGCTCCCCATCTTCCATGCCATGTCCAGAAGACAGTACATCATTGTGCTCCCCATCCTCCATGCCATGTCCAGAAGACAGTACATCATAGTACTCTCCATCTTCCATGCCATGCTCAGAAGACAGTATATCATAGTGCTCTCCATCCTCCATGCCATGTCCAGAAGACAGTACATCATAGCGCTCTCCATCCTCCATGCCATGTCCAGTAGACAGTACATCATAATGCTCCCCATCGTCCATGCCATGTCCAGAAGACAGTACATCATAGCACTCCCCATCGTCCATGCCACGTCCAGAAGACAGTACATCATAGAACTCCCCATCTTCCATGCCATGTCCAGAAGACAGTTCATCATAGTGCTCCCCATCCTCCATACCATGTCCAGAAGACAGTAAATCATAGCACTCCCCATCCTCCATGCCACGTCCAGAAGACAGTACATCATAGCACTCCCCATCCTCCATGCCATGTCCAGAAGACAGTACATCATAGTACTCCCCATCCTCCATGCCACATCCAGAAGACAGTACATCATAACACGCCCCATCTTCCATGCCATGTCCAGAAGACAGTACATCATAGTACTCTCCATCCTCTATGCCATGTCCAGAAGACAGTACATCATAGTGCTCCCCATCCTCCATGCCATGTCCAGAAGACAGTACATCATAGTGCTTCCCATCTTCCATGCCATGTCCAGAAGACAGTACATCATAGTATACCCATCCTCCATGCCATGTCCAGAAGACAGTACATCATAGTGCTCCCCATCGTCCATGCCATGTCCAGGAGACAGTACATCATAGTGCTCCCCATCCTCCATGCCACGTCCAGAAGACAGTAAATCATAGCACTCCCCATCTTCCATGCCATGTCCAGAAGACAGTACATCATAGTGCTCCACATCCTCCATGCCATGTCCAGAAGACAGTACATCATAGCGCTCCCCATCATCCATGCCATGTCCAGAAGACAGTACATCATAGTGCTCCTCATCTTCCATGCCATGTCCAGAGGACAGTACATCATAGCACTCCCCATCCTCGATGCCATGTCCAGAAGACAGTACATAATAGTGTTCCCCATCCTCCATGCCATGTCCAGAAGACAGTACATCATAGTGCTCCCCATCGTCCATGCCATGTCCAGAAGACAGTATATCATAGCACTCTCCATCCTCCATGCCATGTGCAGAAGACAGTACATCATAATGCTCCCCATCATCCATGCCATGTCCAGAAGACAGTAAATCATAGTGCTCCCCATCTTCCATGCCATGTCCAGGAGACAGTACATCATAGTGCACCCCATCGTCCATGCCATGTCCAGAAGACAGTACATCATAGTGCTCCCCATCCTCAATGCCATGTCCAGAAGACAGTACATCATAGCACTCCCCATCCTCCATGCCATGTCCAGAAGACAGTACATCATAGTCCTCCCCATCCTCCATGTCATGTCCAGAAGACAGTATATCATAGCACTCTCCATCTTCCATGTCATGTGCAGAAGACAGTACATCATAATGCTCCCCATCATCCATGCCATGTCCAGAAGACAGTACATCATAGCGCTCCCCATCCTCAATGCCATGTCCAGAAGACAGTACATCATAGCGCTCCCCATCATCCATGCCATGTCCAGAAGACAGTACATCATAGTGCTCCCCATCTTCCATGCCATGTCCAGAGGACAGTACATCATAGCACTCCCCATCCTCCATGCCATGTCCAGAAGACAGTACATCAAAGTGCTCCCCATCCTCCATGCCATGTCCAGAAGACAGTACATCATAGTGCTCCCCATCTTCCATGCCATGTCCAGGAGACAGTACATCATAGTGCTCCCTATCATCCATGCCATGTCCAGAAGACAGTACATCATAGTGCTCCCCATCTTCCATGCCATATCCAGAAGACAGTACATCATAGCGCTCCCCCTTCTCCATGCCATGTCCAGAAGTCAGTACATCATAGCACTCCCCATCCTCCATCCCACATCCAGAAGACAGTACATCATAGCGCTCTCCATCTTCCATGCCACGTCCAGAAGACAGTACATCATAGTGCTCCCCATCCTCCATGCCATGTCCAGAAGATAGTACATCATAGCGCTCCCCATCCTCCATGCCACGTCCAGAAGACAGTACATCATAGTGCTCCCCATCCTCCATGCTATGTCCAGAAGACAGTACATCATAATGCTCCCCATCCTCCATGCCATGTCCAGAAGACAGTACATCATAGCACTC
Source organism: Rhizomys pruinosus (assembly GCA_009823505.1). Classification (NCBI taxonomy): domain Eukaryota; kingdom Metazoa; phylum Chordata; class Mammalia; order Rodentia; family Spalacidae; genus Rhizomys; species Rhizomys pruinosus. The sequence continues at coordinate 582,951 of VZQC01010772.1, read as the reverse complement.
CCCATCCTCCATGCCACGTCCAGATGACAGTACATCATAGCACTCTCCATCCTCCATGTCACGTCCAGAAGAAATTACATCATAGTGCTCCCTATCCTCCATGCCACGTCCAGAAGACAGTAAATCAAAGCACTCTCCATCCTCCATGCCATGTCCAGAAGACAGTACATCATAGCACTCCCCATCCTCCATGCCATGTCCATAGGACAGTACATCATAGTGCTCCCCATCTTCCAGCTCTCATTTTCTTTCCATCCCCTCTTCCATCATCTATCCTGAGCTTTTGCAGGGGAGACTAAGATGTCCTACTTATGGCTGAAAACTCAATAGTCACTTATTTGATCTGTTTTGAATTTTCACTAACAGTCATCAGCTGCAAACTTAAATATTTAGAAGGCTGTTTTACAATATGTCTATTATTCTTGCCTTGTATTGTTGTGATAAAACACTGATGAAATCCAAATTGGGGGGATAGGGTTTACTTCACCTCATACTTCCAAGGCAGGGTTGATCTTTGAGGGATGCCATTCAGGAAATTAGGGAAGGAACCTGGAGGTAGGAACTGAGGCCGATTCCATGGAGGACTTCTGCTTACTGGCTTGCTTCCTCTGCCCTTTGCTCAGCTTTCTTTCTTTCTTTCTTTTTTTTTTTTTTTTTTTTTTTTTTTTTTGGTCTTTTCGAGACAGGGTCTCCCTGTAGCCCCAGCTGTCCTGGAATTCGCTCTGTAGACCAGGCTGGCCTTGAACTCACAAAGATCCGCCTCCTCCCAACTGCTAAGATTAAAGGCGTGCACCACCACGCCCAGCTTCAGCTTGCTTTCTTATACATGCCAGGATCACCTGCCCAAGAGTGGTAACACATACAGTTCGTTGGGCTTTCCCACATCACTCAACAATCAGGAAAATGCCTCACAGACATGCTGATCGATGAATCCAATAGAGGGAATTCCCCAGCTGACGTTCTCTCTTCCTAAGTGTGTCAAGTTAACAATAAATGTCAACCATGACAGTTTACCCTTGGTCACACTTGATACACAAGCACATCAATTTAAACCATAATCTTTTCTTTCTTCTTTTAATAAAGTATTTTATTGGTGTTTTGTGTGTTTCATACATCACTTATCAGTCCAATTTAGACACACTCCCTTTTTCATGTCCCCCACCTCACCCCAGTTCATAGGTTATAATTTTGGTATATATGTGATGTATATGTATGCATACTTTGCAGCAATACAAATGGGAGGAAACAGCAACAACAAAAAGGCTGGATCAAAGAACTGACTGAAACAGTTAACTTCTGCCCAAACAATAAACCTCTGCTGAGAAAAACTTTTCTTTCTTGTTTATCCTCAAGATCTCATGTTAATATCACACTATAAAGCATAGTACAACTTTAAAGGTACCTTGGCCTTTAAAAACTCAAACATTTTAAAGTTCAAAGTCTCCTTAAAATGTCTAACTGTAGCCTCTCGAAAAAAAATCCAGAACAAGTTACACAGTGTCTTATTTGAAAAGGCAAGAACCTAGGCACACTTAAGCAAAAGCAAAGTCCAGCAGCATCCTTCCCTGCCTGACATTTGGGATTCATTCACAAACTTCTGGGTTCTAAAAGACTTAGTTCTACTTCTCCAGGTCTGCCATCCACAGCACACATGGCTTGTCTGATAGGCTCAGTCTGGCTCCAAATTGCACCTGCCACTGTCCTTGGTGGTCATCCCACGATCCTGGCATCCTCAATATCCTGAGGTCTCCACAGCAACTGAGGTTGTACCTTCATCAGTGTCCTCTCTTGGTCTCACATGCTTCTCTCCATGACCCCTTCAATTCTGTACTTCCCATGCCAATACTTAGACCATGTAGGTGTCTCTTATGTATTACCGATTTCTGTGTCCTGCTTGACATACAGCCACTGGTCCACAGCTTCTGTGTGATGATCCTGAGGAAATAGTTCCCAAAATATTTCATTTCAATGATGCTACTCTGTGATTAACCACAGTTGAGTTTTCATCCCCAGCTGACCAGTATCCACTGTCCCTATAAAACACAAAAGGTTTCATTGCCATAAAGTCTTAATTCAAAATATCACACAAATAGCCCTTTAGTGGTTTAAATGAGGTGTCCCCCATAAGCTCAGGTATGTGGACACTTGGTCAGTTGGTGGCACTCTGTGGAGAGATCCAGGTGTGGTCTTGCTGGAGGAAGCATGTTAGTTAGATGTGGGTTTTGAGAGTTTATTAGCACGTCTCATTTCTGGTTTTGTTCTCTCTGCTTTCTATGCATGCTCGAAATGTGAGCCCTCAGCATTCTGCTCCAGCTGCTTCCTGCCATGCCTCCCTGCTGTGATGGACACGTATCCTCTGGAAGCATAAGTCCAAAACCTCTTCCTTCTGAGTTGCCTTCGTCATGGTGTTTTATCACAGCAATAGAAAGTTAACTAACACAAGCCCAGATAGAGTCTTTGAGGGAGTCTCAAACTTCCCTCTGAACCTCATAAACCAAGCATCCATCATCTGCATTTCTCTAAACATTCTTATCTTCTGAGCTCTCACAACACCTTATTAAGCTCAGAACATGCAATGGATTTTCCAGTTGAAAGTTCCAAAAGCTTCTGCCACAATTCTCCCAGAAAACAACATGGTCACATTCATCGCAGCAATACCCCACTTCTGATACTACAATTTGCATTATTCAGGGGTCTCTGAGGCTTGCCTGTCCAACAGCTCATAACGAGGCATCCTGCACTTGTCACAGGATTTTCATCTCATAGGCTTCTAGGAACATCATTACCTACCATGCAAGGAAGTACTCATCTTTTAATTTCAGAATTAAGGATATTTGTATTCAAAATTACTAATGAAAGTTCTTTGCTATCTTCTTTCTCCCTCTTTTCCCGTTTTTGTCTTCCAACTCTTTGGAATAGCCTATTTTTTTGCATTCTTTTTTATTTTATTTATTTTATTATTATTTTTTGAGACAGGGTCTCCCTATAGCCCCAGCTGGCCTGGAACTCCCTCTGTAGACCAGGCTGGCCTTGAACTCACAGAGATCTGTCTACCTCTGCCTCCTGGGTGCTAGGATTAAAGGCATGCACCACCACACTTGGCTTAAAGCTGGTTCTTAGCCACCATGTGGCTGCTGGGAATCTAACCTGGGTCCTCTGCTAAAGCAGTCAGTGCTCTTAACTGCTGAGCCATCTCTCCAGCTCCACATTCTTTTTTTTAATATATATACTTTCTTTTATTTCATTTTTTAATGATAAGTGATAATTTATGAGTACAAGCATCCTTCATGTAAAACCAATTTGCAAGCAGTTGTGCCCAAACCCACACAGACCAAGGGTCCCATCATCCAGCTGGGGGGGCTTGTATGTACAATCAAGGTGACCAAATAAGTGTCCAGTCTATATTGCTGTAATTTCACCATTCACCCTAATCACAGCCCTTACATTCTACCACTCCCCCTCTTCCGCAGATTGTTCCCTAGGCTTAGAAAAGGGGCACAGGTGGACAAGAAGCAAAACAGTCTACTTTCTCTGGAGCTGTCGATTTGGACTCTGGACAGTTCTGGCTGTTTCCTTTCATGGGCTGACAGTTTGTTCAGGAATAACCTTTCAATCCCACTAATGAAGCACAAGCAATTAGATATATAGGTATTTAAACAGTACTAATTGTTATGGTAGGTTACTTTGGTATAGACACAGATGTTTGGATGGTATGTTAATCCATGAATTACATTTTTTCTGCAAAAGATGGCAGGGTCTTACTGTGGCTTATAACATCTCCTAACCACTAGAGGATGTAAGCTTGTGGCATCAGCCGTGGGTTATTCCTTCAAGGAGAGAGCTACTAGCCAATTAGATTTGGGATATACAGACATATGGCTGCCACTGCTGCACAGTATTTCCAGGCAGGTGAGGTGTAGCTGATGCTGACGGAGGAGTCTTGCTTGACTCAAGGAGACCTATATTTGCTTTATTGGTTTAGTGGCCTTTGGTAACACTCTCTGGTATTCCAGAGACCAACTGTACACTTGCAAGTGCGGTCTCGATGCATCTTTCCCATGCTTACATCAGGTCTTCGACAGCAGGGCCTTATCACCTCTCTTCTTGCAGGTATCCCAGTTTACAGGCAAGAAGCCTTTACCTTTTGGGGGGGGGGGCTTGGATCCCCTGGCCAACATCTCCTTGGAAGAATAATCCATTGCTGAACACATTCTTTTTTAAAATATTTATGAGTAGCCGGGCATGGTGGTACACACCTTTAATCCCAGCACTCAGGAGGCAGAGGCAGGCAGATCTCTGTGAGTTCAAGGCCAGCCTGGTCTACAGAGTGAGCTCTAGGCCAGCTGGAACTTAAAGGGAGACTCTGTCTCAAAAAATTGTTTATGAGTATATTGGCTGGATGTATGTAAGTTCACCCATGTTGTGCAGTGTCCATGGAGGTCAAAAGAGGGCATCGGATCCCCTGGAGTTACAGTTGGTTGTTAGCCATTATGTAGGTGCTGAGATTTCAACGCAGGTCCTCTTCAAGAGCAGTCAGTGCTCTTAAACCCTGAGCCACCTCTTCAGGACCAGAATAGCCTATTTTCATGTCTTTGTAGCTTAGCATTTTGGTTACTTAATTGGTTAATAATGTGTGAAGCTTTCCTAGTTTTTGTAAGGGTGTGTTTGTGTCTGCAGCAGTGCCCAGTGCATGTGGACACCAGGGGAGGATGTCAGTGTCTTCTAGAATTTTTTGCCTTTTTCTTTGTAAAGAGGATTTTTCACTTACCGAGAAGCCTGCTGTTGCAGTGAGGCTAGCTGATGGGCAAATTTCTAGTAGCCACCTGTCTCCATTTCCTAGTGCTGGGGTTACAGGTATGTGTAGGCATGCCCATCTTCTTAGGTGACTATTGGGCTTTGGACTCAGGTCCTCATGCTTATACAGCAATGCTCTTCCACACTGAGCCCCCTCCCCTGCCCTGACTTTCCTACATCATATTTATCAAGTAGTGAGAATTATTCTTTCCTGAGTTCTCATGGCTGGACATATCTTTTTCCTTTACAGTGTGTCGTTTTCTTTTAAGTATCTTCTGCAGTGCTAGTTTAGTGGCCATGAACTTTACCCTTCTCTTGGTAGGTCACCATTTCCCCTTGGACTCTGAAGAATATGTTTGTTGAATAAAGTAATCTATGTTAACATCAATTTTCTTTTTCAGTATTTAAAATATGCACTGGGGGGCTGGAGAGATGGCCTAGCGGTTAAGAGCACCGACCGCTCTTACAGAGGACCCGGGTTCGATCCCCAGCACCCACATGGCGGCCGAGAACTGTCTGAAACTCCAATTCCAGGAGAACTCCAGTTCCAGGGGAATCCGAGACCCTCTTCTGACCTCCGCGGCATTGCACGACACGGGTGCACAAACTTGCATGTAGACAGCACATTCATACACATACAAAAATAAATAATAAAAAAATAATAATAAAATAAAATAAAATATGCACTGGTCTCCTGATTCTAGTTTCTGCTAAAAAAACCCACCTGCTTTTATTCAGATGGGTTTGCCTTAATAAATGACTTCACATTTGTCTCTTGCAGGTTTCAATACTGTTTTTATGCTTTGTACTTTTGTTGATTTAACTATAATATGACATGTAGAGGTTTTTGTGGTCCTCTCTATTTAAGATTCTAAATGCCACCTATCCATGCATGTACATATCATTACCAAGATTTAGGAAATGCTCTATAATTCTTCATATAACTTTCTATGATTTTAATGTGTAGCCTGACTATTTCATCTATACTGATTAAACACAGTTTTGGGTGTTTTAATCATGCACCATGAGCACTACATGCTTTGCTCATGGTTTCTTAGTTTTTCCTGTACACATTTCTCAATGTGATAATTCATCAACATTGACTTTAAGTCCTGATATTCTTTCTTCTGCTTGATCTACTCAATTGGTCAGATTTCCACTGAGGTTTTTTTTATTTGACTTATTAAGGCTTTTCTTTTTCATTTCTAAAGAACCTATCTTTTGAATTTTGTGATTTGCATTTTACCCACTATCTTATCTTTGGATTTTTATGAAGGAAGAATTATATTGACATGCTTTTTCATATTTCTTTTGTTTCTACATTGAGATGTATGCATTCACTGAGATGGATATCTTCCAATTTTCTGTGAGGACCTTCTTAGTGAGAAGTAAAATGTGCTAGCTGTGGTGGCTCATCCCTGTAATCCCAGGCCTCAGAAGGTAAATGCATAAGGACACTATGAGTTTGAGGCCAGACTACCTACACAGTAAATCCCTGTCTCCAATCTTCATTAAAACTAATGCTCGACAACAAATATTCTAGCAATAACAAGAGAGAGGAAGTGGGAAATTAATATAGAATACTCTAATAAGTTGGAAATGAATAAAAATTAAAGTAATAATATTGAAATAATTAAAAAATTGGTACTGGAATTTTGGGGTCCCATTTGAGCCACCAGAAGACACAGGAGTTTTTAGTCCCATTAATAAAATAATTTAAGAATGGATCCAAATATAAACTTGAGGACAATTTTATTAGAGTTTAAGAAAAAAATTCAAGATGGAAAAGTTGTAAATATCAGCAGCTGCACAGAGGAGGAGAATGGGGGAGAAAAGGAAAATAAAGTCCATGCTCTTTAAGCTGGAATGGAGGTCAGACATATGGTGGACTGTCAGCCACATGGTGGAGAGAGGAGTTCGAGAAAGAGTAAGGAAACCCAAAATATTAAGGTAGAAAAAAGTGTTAGTTAGGGAATGCGCATTGTTGAAAAGAAATAAAAAGAAGAAAAGAAGTTACACTTTTCTGAAGAAGTCAGAAAATATGGTATACCTATGAAGCTACATAGTTGAAGCCTGATAAGCTACAGCACTAGAGGTTGGAGATTCAAGAAGGAAAAACCTTGACAAGAACCCACCTTCCTAGGGCTGTTCCACTTGACCATGTGACTGATTGACCTATCTCAATTGGAATGTTAGGTCTTCACCCAGGCCAGAAACCCAGGGGTATTCTCCAAATTCTAATAACTTATTGATTTTATGACCAGGCATAGAGATTTTACCAATGCATGGGAATTTGGAAGACAAACACGTAACCTCCTTTATCTGTCTTACCTGGGGCTTTGAGACCAAAAGCAGCTTTGCTTCTCTGAGAAACAAAAAAGGTTTAAAAAGCCTTGTTTCTTCTCTCTTGGCCTTCTCAGGCTTTTGGTTTGTTTTTGTTTTGTTTCTCCACAGTGGTTCTCTCCAAGAATCTGGGGTCTTTGTATTACGTCTAGGGAAAAGAAGAACAGTCAGAGAGGCTTAAGAAAGTTAGTCCTCAGGCCCTGGGTCATAATGATGGGAACCAAGAACTGCTTAGACCATGATGTCCAAAGGTAGCTGCTTTTCCATCCACAATGCTTGGACAGGACATGTGGTCTCAGAGCAGCAGCTGAACTATGGGTGCTGGGAACAGCTTCCCCATTTCTTCTCCTTCCTTCATGAGTTTCTTTCTCAGCAACAGGTTGTATCTAAGAATGATGAGTTCTGAAGGATATTGATTGATATTCACAATTAAAATGGTGGTAGATAACATGGACTCCCTTCCTTGGTTTGATACCATGAAATTCCTTACTTTGCTTTGCTATTTGCCTACATAACTGATTGTAATTTTTCCTGCTATCAGTCTAATTTAACGGGTCTTTTTCTAAACAAAAAAATGGTGGCCATCCACACTTAATCTGTGATATGTGTTATCCCATAATGCTCAATTCCTGGTGGGAGATGAGCTCATTTTATCTTGAAGCCAAGCTCACCATAAGCAAAATTTGGCCATGTGTGGCTTTGTTCCTATATTGGCTGGTATCCTCACCAAGATGGTGACAACTACATGAGCTGTTCATCAACTTACTTGATGACATCATCAATATGGAGACAGTCATGTGACTTGGCTGCCATCTTGGTTAATGACATTTTCCAAATAGTGGTGAACTTGTGACTTTGTTGCCATCTTGGGTAATACAACAATATGCTCTAAATCAAAATGGTTGCACCACGAAACTTACTGGTAGTACTGAGCCATAAGGGAATCACAATACCCTGGGAATTCCATGAATTGCAAGTATTCTTATGTCCTAATCCTCTTCCAATATTTTTTTCTGTTTGTCTGCTGTGCTTACTTACAAAAGTTCATCACAATTGGACTTATTGACTCATGTTCTTTCATAAAAAAAAGAGGTAATCAAGGTCACTGGTCCCTCACTTGAGTATCCAGACAATGCTCCTAGCCTGCTGTATGCAATTCTCCTTTGATCATATATAGTGTCTTGTCTTCGAAAAGATGAAAATATATAATCTGGGGACAGTTTGGGAGGGGGACTCTACCAATGAGGCTATAGAGAGGTCAATATCCACGCCAAACAAAGACTTTCCAGTGCAGCTGCTCTTGATCACTCATGTACATGTCAGTAACCCCTCAATTATGTTCTGTAAGTAAAATCGATAAACTCATTGGTTCCCTGGGGAAACTTTCATGTACTTAAACATTGGTTTGACTCTAGAACCTTAGGAAGGAAGGTGGTAGACATTGCTTAGCACCTCCAGGAACAAAATTCTCACAATTGGTAGTAAATTTCTTTGTTGATATTATTATATCTCATGGTATTAAGAAAGAAAATGAGAAAGTTAAAGAAAATGTTATCAGGATGTGGAAATGGCAATATTTTAGTAAAGAAGGATTTATGTGTGAAGATTAAGATGGCTAGATGCTTCCAGAATAGAAAACAAAATGAGAAAGTTTATGCAAGTGATGATGGTCTGCATAGATTTGTTAAGGTTCATGAAAGATGAGACTTATATATGATATATAGATAATGTTAAAATTTCTAATATCAAAATTTAATCAATGCCCTACTTAAGTCATCTGCCCTTGTTAACAATTATAAGGCCTGGCTTAAAAATAAAATATGTGTCTAATCAAGGTTTATTTAAGAGCACTTCTGTTGTTTTTCATTTGTTTGCTTGGGTTTTTTTGTTTTGTTTTGTTTTGTTTTTTTTTTTGGCAAGGGTTAGCTTAAGTGCTATCTGCATATTTCACAGTAATTAAAAGTACCAGACTGATATAACTTACCTTATTGGGTATTTAATAACCATATTTGGATGCCTATACTAATGTGGACAGAGGGACTTAAAGGGACAATATTTTGCCTCTTGCCATTCAAGGTCAACTAGGTCCCATGGGACCATGGAGCATTTCTCAAAATATCCTGCAACTATGGTGAGTCATCTGCCCTCTTGCATAGGGAGGCTATGGAGACCACACTAGATGGACTTGAACTTATGTTCAGTCTATAAAGACAAGGTCCAATAAAGGAATACGTTTTCTCAATGCTTCCAAGTGAAACCATGGTCAAGCAAGGCCTTTGACTTATCCTCATATAGACGGGACAACTGTTAAAAGAAAGGCTAAAGGAGGTTCCTCCCAAGCCCAAGTGAGCCCTTAAGACCCAATCTTCAACTGAACTTGAGAGTAAAAAAAGTTGGCCATCTACATGGTCTTAAACATCCAATAGGAAAGTATAAACAAAGATTAAAGTGACTGGTATGTCTCTTTAAGGGTCAAACAGATTTCACTTCTCAGACATTGGGCTTAAATTTATATGAGATGTTATTTACAAAATACTTTTTTCAGCTGAGTGTGGTGGCGAACACCTTTAATCCCAGCACTCGGGAGGCAGAGGTAGGGAGATCTCTGTGAGTTCAAGGCCAGCCTGGTATACAAAGTGAGTTCAAGCCAAGTGGGACTGCAGGGAGACCCTGTCTCAAAAAATCCAAAAACAAAATTACCTTTCACTAATAATTTTCTTGATAAGAAAAATACTGCCCAGACTTCAGCCCAATTCAACACTGGAGTTCCTTACCAGCATCCAAGAGAGATGGGCCCACTATTGTTTTATCCAAAAAAATTAATCGATGACTACATTTCTTCTCAGTCCCTCTTTAGAAAGCATTTATGAAGTACCTTGCGCCATGATTCTAGCCATTCCCACTGCTACAAAAATGCCTGAAAGCAGATGTTGAATTCATCATTCTTGAGTTCAGCCTTGGAAGCCAAGGATTAATGAAGAGGAACCCAATTGATAGATGCTCTTGAGAGCCTTCATTAAAAAATTCTAATGGAGTTTGATTTGGACATTTAAAAATATCCTCTGTTCTGACTTCTGGGTCCCTAACTAGAACTTGTATTCCTAACAATTCTTGCCTTTAATTCTCCCTCACATCTCCTGCTGGGTACCAAAGACTCCCTTCCTCCTTCTAGCTAAAAGTTATGCACTTTTGCAAACTCTCACATAGGCCTGCTGAAGGAGGATTTGAATTGCCACACCTGGTGCCCCTATTTACCACAGAAGAAGCCAGAGCCACCATCACCCCAATTCCCAAATGACAATTAGGATATCCTCTTCAGTAGGGTGCATGATAAGAACAGGAGGTAGAAATTGGTTATGCAGTTTAGAGTAAATAAGACCCCAAAGGAAATAACCAGTTTCTATTTTGGCTTAAAGCCAATGCATCCTTGGGCCTCTTGGCAGCCTACTCTGTACCAAATCCAGGATATGTCAAAAGTATGTGAGGCTCTGATTCCTAAGAGAGTTTAATGTTACCTCTTCAGAGGGTAGAATGTAGCAAAAAAAAAAAAAAAAACCTTTAAAACTGTTCAAGAGAATGGTAATCTCTGGCCCTAGTGGAACTTGAACTTTCCAGTTTTTCCAGATCACTTGGTTAAGGAACAACCCCAGGGAAAGTGGTTCACCTTAAGTTATGCTAAAGAGATGTGTGAATATCTAGGGCATTAAGGAGACAGTGAATTTTTCCTTCCTGAAATCCCCAACCCTTAGTGCAATGCTTTTGAATGGAGACTCACAGAAATATGGCTCTTCGTTTAAATCTGCCTGTTTTTCTGAAGTCTTCAGAAGAATGTAAGCTAGCTCTCCCTTTCTTGGTTATGTCTCTTTTCTAAGCATTTAGAAAATGCTTTGAACATTTTGGACTTTTTTAAACTTTTTCTTTAAAGCTCCCTTTCCATTCCTACCATGTAGCTAGGAGTCCATCATCCGTTTGACCTCCATGCTGGCTGCAAACCCACATAGCCTTCTGGCTATTTTCCTTCTCCCCTCCAATCTCCTCAACGTAGCTGTTGTGTTTTATAGCTTGCCTGCTCTGAGGATTTTTCCTTAATTTTAACAAAATTGTCCTAAATTTTCTGTTTGAGTCCATTCTTAAATTACTTTATGAATGAGGGCTGGAGAGATGGCCTAGTGGTTAAGAGCGCCGACCGCTCTTACAGAGGACCCGGGTTCAATCCACAGCACCCACATGGCGGCCGAGAACAGTCTGAAACTCCAATTCCAGGAGAACTCCAGTTCCAGGGGAATCCGACACCCTCTTCTGACCTCCACGGCATTGCACGACACGGGTGCACAAACTTCCATGCAGACAGTACATTCATACACATACGGAAATAAATAAAATTAATGAAAAAAATTTAAAAAAAAACAATAAAAAAAGATTAAAAAATTACTTTATGAATGAAGCTAAGAACCCTTAAGGGGGGAACTTGTTTTCCCCTGTATCATCTTCACTAGAAGAAGTTTTCTCTTAACGGGTCTTTTATTGCTACTTTAACAAAAAGGGGTGGAAAAATGTAGGAGCAAAGGAAATACAAACATAAAAAAATGAGGCAGAGAAGAATGAGGGATAAAAGTCCAATTAAATATTTTACTCAGCAAAGACACTTGGATTTGAGAGGCTTCTTTCTATGTCTTCTAATATTGGAATCTATCACACATGGAGGACAGGGTAGTTGATTGCAGATTAAACCTGTTGTAGTTTTTGACTCACAGTTTGATGCTGGGCTTAGGCAGAGCCCTGTGGGGCATATTATTTAAAAGGTATGTGCCAGAGCTGCATTTACCTCAGGAGTTCTGTTAGAAAGCTGCTAGCCCCAATGGGCACTCACATGCTCTAAAATCCTCAATTTTGTACAGTCGGTGGAGTGCCAAATGTCCTAGAGTCACCCTCAATTCTATGCACTTTTGAGTATGGCAATTGTCCAAGTTCTCCCTAAAAGCTTTGGGGGAATCAGGGAAGCAAACAAGCTTCAGGTTTCTCAGTGGATAGGCACTGCCTGATGGCTGGCCTCAGACTTGGGACTCCTAGACCCAAAACCCTCAGTAAACTTCCTTCCCCCAGAGAGTTGAGCCACTGACCACTGACCATTGTGCTCTGCAGAGCCTACATGTCCTGCTGCTTAGACTTCTCAGCAGGTCTCTGATACTTCTCTCCATGACTGTCTCTCTTGACTGTCTTCCATGATGTCACTCTAGCAGGGTGTCCCTAAGCACTCTGAATTGTGATTGTGTGTTTTCCCATCTGCAGAGCAGTTTTGTGGTAACAGAGGGCCCCATCTCAAGATGACCTCTGGTTACATCACTCTGAAAGATGGTTAGTCATGTAATGGATTTCTTTCTAAAGCCATCTTGCCGTGCAGAAGGGGTCACTATCAGACTCACTTCCTCCCCACTGAATTTAGTTTGTGAGAACTTTGGCAATATAGACATCTCATGTGGCTAGAGCTGTTGGCTGCTTGTTATCACTAGGACCACCAGCACAATACAGGCTTACAGCATCCTTAAGGTTTGGGATTTCCCTGCCCTTTCCAGGGTTGGAGTAGCAACCTATATGATACTTTTCTCTGAGTTGCCTTTCTGCTTCTCCATACTTTGGAACTTTCCCATCATAGCTTTCTTTGTTCTATGATATATTCTCTTTTTCTCTTCTAGTATTGCCTCTCCTTTGTTCCTTGACTCTTCAAATGAAGAGTCACATGATGCACACACCTATTCTGCCATCTTACCCCACAAGTGGAATTATACTTTTTAAAATGCTGCCTAGTTGGGGGCTGGAGAGATGGCCTAGCAGTTAAGAGCACTGACTGCTCTTGCAGAGGACCTGGGTTCGATCCCCAGCACCCACATGGGGGCTGAGAACTGTCTTCTTCTGACCTCTGCCGCATTGCATGACACGGGTGCACAAAGCTGCATGCAGACAGTACATTCATACACATAAAGAATAAATAAAATTTAAAAAATAAATAAAATGCTGCCTAGTGTTCTGGGGCAGGCCTGTAGCCCAATCATCAAGGAGGCTGGGACAGGAAGATCATAAGTTCGAGAGGAGGGTTTGGCTACATAGTGAGTTCCCAGTAGCTTGGGCTCCATAGCAATATTCTGTCCAAAATCTTCAAAGAAAATAAATTCCTGCAAAATGATATTGCCTACAAACTAGGACACAGAAAATACAAACCTCATTTTTTTTTCAATAATTACCTTTAAAAGAGAAATATACTGTCAAATTGCTATAAATGTTTATAAAAATTAGTTTTCAGTTGCAGACTTCTCTCACAGATCAACAGACAGTTAACAGAACCAATATCAGTCTATAGCCCACATACTTACCTTGATTTAATTTACTTCAGTTTACAGAATCCAAATTATCATTCTTTAAAATTGCTATGAATGGTAATATAATGTTTACAAGTATAGGGGCTGGTGACACATTTCTAATTCCTATGAATGTGTTGAGTTGATACTAATTCATTCCTTTTTGTGTATAGGAGGGTTAAATGGGCATTCATGTTAAGTACTTGGCTATACTGAGACCCTATTAAGTGTTCCATAAATATTAGCATTATTGCACATCAATATCCATGCTGGGTAGTAGGCTTCTGTTTAATGTTTCAGAAGAAGCCTAAATGGCTATAAGTATATATCCTCATGCCCTATTATTTGAATTAGTCAGACTATCTTTTAGTAAATCGGATAACTGAATCTCTGTTTTATTTCATCCAGAAGCTGAAGAAATCTGTGCAAATAACCAAGGGACTTAAAGATTTTGAAACACAAGAGAGCATAGATTCATACTCGAGAAACAAACGTCCCTCTTCCAAGTAAGCTGTAGCTCCCACCGTAGCTAAAGTTATACTGAGAAAGATCTACCCTCGGTTGACCAGTATGTTTCTGTAAACATTTGCAATGCTCGTTACCGTTTGATCTTATTAAGTTAATGGCTCTACTTTCTGTAAAATTAGATGTCTTAGAAGTTATTTAAAGTGTTAGAATAATTTGGAGTTGTGGCTGTAGGTAGGAGGTGCCCTGAAGCTCAGAATGTACCTTTGGGTAGGGTCAGGAAGTAAAGTGTGCCAAATGGCCTTGTAACAGGGTTAAGCAAAAGTTTATAACCATCAGAAAAGTAACTCTTCCAGTCGCTGCCCCCCGCCCCCGCATTCCCTATTGTGCAGTTTTCTGGTTCCAACTAAACCCACTTCTTTTAATTATACAAAGAAAAGGTCAAATCAAAACTACGCCTGAATGGCATAGAACATTAACTGATTGTTTTCCCGTGTCTAATAAACATGCTTTTCAGTGAGGCAGAGCTAATAAAAATCTGATCCGTGCTAACTTTTCTGGTCTGTTCTGTCTTTAGGATCCAAATAGAGGCAGTTTGGATCATGGGGGCTGTTTACAGTTTGACTCTGGCCTCACTGGGCCACCAGGTTTCCTTTTCTGTGTTCGACTTAACTGACCTTGTTTTTCCAGCTTGGTCTGTTAAAGCTACAAGTTTCATGTTCCAGATTTACCTAAAGATGCTACCAGGTTGGTGTCAGTTACAAAGCAAATACTTTCTATTGACAAAGGTGAATCACAATTTCTCCAAGAACAAACTTGTTTTTTAAGAAGGAATAGTTGGCAGGGCATGGGAGTGCACACCTTTAATCCCAGCACCTGGGAGGCAGAGCCAAGTGGATCTCTGTGAGTTCAAGACCAGCCTGTCTATACAGTAAGTTCCAGGCCAGCTGGGGCTACAGGAAACCCCTGTCTCAAAACAACAGAAAGAAAGAAAGAAAGAAAGAAAGAAAGAAAGAAAGAAAGAAAGAAAGAAAGAAAGAAAGAAAGAAAGGAAGGAAGGAAGGAAGGAAGGAAGGAAGGAAGGAAGGAAGGAAGGAAGGAAGGAAGGAAGGTGAGAGGAGGAGGGAGGGGAGAGAGAAAGAGAGAAGAAAGAAAGAAAAGAAAGAAAGAGAAGAAAGAAAGAAGAAGAAAGGAAAGAAAAAAGAAAGAAGAAAAGAAAGAAACAGAGAGAGAACAAAAGACGAAAGAAGAGAAGCCGAGTCGAGCATGGTGAGGCGACACGCTTTACTACTAGCCTCGGGGGCAGAGGAGGAAGATTTTGGAGTTATCAGGCAATGCTGGTCTACAGAGTGAAGTTTCAGGCCAGCTGTGGGACGAGTACTCTGTTACGAAATGAAGCAAGAAAGAAAGAAGAAAGAAAGAAAGAAAGAAAGAAAGAAAGAAAGAAAGAAAGAAAGAAAGAAAGAAAGAAAGAAAGAAAGAAAGAAAGAAAGAGAGAAAGGAGGGAAGGAAGGAAGGAAGGAAGGAAAAGAAAGAAAGAGAGAGAGAGAAAGAAAGAAAGAAAGAAAGAAAGAAAGAAAGAAAGAAAGAAAGAAAGAAAGAAAGAAAGAAAGAAAGAAGGAAGAGAGTCATAATGGCATTGGAGAGAACAGTGTGTAAACTCAGGGTGTCAACAGGAGTCTACTATGCTGTAATTTGAATAATTATGAGGCCCATGATTTCTCACTAAAAGTGGGTGGGTGGGAGGAAAGAAGAAAGCGTAAGGTTGATCAGAATGGAAGGGGATTCATCAAACTGTTATACTGAAAAGAAAGCTGAGTGATGAGTAAGACATTTCCCTCCAGAAACAAGGCCATCTGGCAGGTCCTTGGCAGACCTGAACATGAAACACAGAATATTAAATATAAAGTTCTCATTAAAAACTAAAAGCCATTCTTCTTTCTCATTTCACAAGTGAAAAATTATTCATATTGAGTTAGAATATAAGCTAAAAAGTTCTGTCTTCCTGACCCTAGATTTCTAGACTATTGTTATTTTAGTAATTGAAATCAAATGATTCTCTTGCTGGTAGTGTGTTTTATTATGCATTTGCATGAAAATGACCTGCTTCCTGTTGCGAAGCCTCACCTGGAAAATTGATTGCTCTTTAACTACAAAGGTAAGAAAAATTAGAAGAGTCATGCAAGGGGAGGCTGGTCTTTTAATAAGATGCTGTCATAGAGAGTCTGTCAGAAGATATCCTATTTCCTTGTTATGTTCTTTTTAAAATATTTATTCCTTTTATTTTATGTGTTCGAGTGTATTGCCTGCATGCAAGTGCACCCATATCGTCCAATGCTGTGGAGGTCTGAAGAGGGCATCAGATCCCCTGGAACTGGAGTTACAGATAATTTTTGCCACCAAGGGGGTGCTACGAATTGAACTTGGGTCCTCTGCAAGAGTAGCCAGTGCTTTTTTTTCTTTGTAAGAGTAGCCCGTGCTTTTAACTGCTGAAGCAAGCATCTTTCCAGCCCCCACCTCGTTCACTTTCTAAAGTGGCGCAGTATAGAGCAGCCACTAGTGAATGAGAATACCTTGATTCTACTTTAGGAAAGTCCTTAGATAGCTTGGACCACAATGAGAATATTTAGCTAAAATACCTTTGAGCCGGGCACGGTGGTGCACTTCTTTAATCCCAACATTCAGGAGGCAGAGGCAGGAGGATCCCTGTGAGTTCAAGACCATCCTGGTTTACATAGCCAGTGCCAGAGCAGCTGGGGGCTATAGGGAGACCCTGTCTCAAAAAGATCAAAAAACATATATACAACTTTGAAATCTAGAGCCACCACATACACTGTAGAAGCTACTAATGTTCCTGTGGTATTTATTTGCCACCCACACCTCTAATTCCATATGCTGCAGATGAATCACTTGACTTCATTCTTCGAGCTTTTTCTGGGTATGTATATGTGTATGAAGGTGGTCATTCACAAACACTTCCTACTAAATTCCATGGATTAGCTACTCTTATGACCAAATACCTGACACACATAAACAACTCAAAGAGGAAAGGTTTATTATGTGCACAGTTTCAGAGTATTCCTTCCATTGTGGCAAGAAGATTGTGGTGGAGCAGTTCACATCATGGCTGTCAGGAAGCAAACAAAAGGGAAAGGACCAGGCCAATACTTCACCCCCAAGGACTTGTCCTCAGTGACTTACTAACTCCAATCAGGCTCAATTCATACTCTTTTTTTCACCTCTTGATGCTATCCTATTTTGAAGCTGTCAGGGAAATTAATCCACATGTTAGCTCAAAACACTCATGGTGTAATCATTTGTGGAAATGCTTTCAGACATAAGCAGAAATTTGGTTTTCTAGCCTAAATGTTTGCCAGTCTGGCCAAATTAACCATCACACAGCATTTGGTTGTGTGGACATCCTACTTCATTAATATATGGTAATTGCCTGAAGCCTTTCTAACCTTTATTTTCAACTGAGTGAAACTTCTGGCCAAGGAAATGTTTACACGTTAAAAAATCTCTCTCTCTCTCTCTCTCTCTCTCTCTCTCTCTCTCTCTCTCTCTCTCTCTCTCTCTCTCTCTCTCTCTCTCTCTCTCTCTCTCCCTGCCTGTCTGTCTGTCTCTTTCCACTTCCTTCCCCGTATCTTTCTGTCTGGGGATTCTGAGTTTCTCTGAGTCCTAATTCCAGACACCCAAACATTTCCTTTGAATTATCACTACTTTCCTGGATCCTTAAAATTCTGGAACTGGCCTAATTGTAAGGTAAATGCTCTAGATGGTGTAGCCATGGTAGAAAGTATTCTTAAACTTCACCTACTTCTAGAGGGATTTTGATGTTCTCTCAAGCCATTCCTGCATCTATGGATTTGAGATAAATGCACTTAGTTTTAGGCAGCAGAGATGAACCAGTTTATTATTTGGCGATACGAAAAAATGCTTTATATTTTCCAACGTTTGGTTTTCAAAGAAATTTTATTAGCACTTATTAATTATATACAATAGTGGATTTCATTATGACATTTTAACATACATATAATTATATTTTGGTCACATTCACTCATCTATTTACATACTCTTGTCCCCTTCCCAATCCTGCTGATCTACTTTCTCTTTTCAACTACTCCTTTTTATGAAATCGTGAATTTAATTAGGGTTTCTTATAGGAGAATAGGTTAACCCTTTACTTTTACAGAAGCATGGGCAACATACTAGGGTCTACACCACTGAAGAAAATGTGTCAACACCTTTCTTCCCCCCCCACCCCGCCCCTGTAGCCATTAATCGCCTACCAATCCTCAGGGAGTGGTGAAACTTTGTAATCCCCTCCTCCTCTCTCCATGATGAAATTTGGACAGGCCCATGCTTGTGCAAATCTTGTGCAAGGTAATCACATCCGTGGAAAGTTTAAGAGTACAAAATCCTTGTAATGCTTGGAAGACAGTGTTCCACACTGCTCCCTACCATCTTCTGGCTCGCTCTTTCTGCTGCTTTCTTCTGTGATATTCCCTGTGCCTTGGAGGAAGTGATACTTCTAGAAGAGTAGTTAAGTCTATTATTCTGAACACTTTTGCTACTTTGGTGTGTTTCCACCATTGCCCACTACAAAAAAAGATAAAAAAAAAATCAGAAGGTCCTCTGACTAAACCCAACAGTAGTACTATTCCCTAGGCTTTCATGTGCTTCGATATTGTCTTATGAATCTTCCTGTATTAGTCAGGGTTCTCTAAAGAAACAGAAGCAACAGGACAAATATATAGCTATATACAATTTATTGATTTGCTCACGTGACAGAGTTCAAGGAGTCCAACCGTAGCCATGCCACACCGGAGAGACTGAGAATCCAGGGAACTGCTCAGTCTGCAAGGCTGGATGTCTCAGTAGTCCCAATCTGGTGCTGAAGGCCCGATGGATTCCAGGAGATCTGCCAGTCTCAGTACACGCTGGGATCTGAAGGGTTGATCACAGCAGCAAGATGAACTCACCAGTGAGAGAGGCAAGCCGCAGGAAAAAAGGGACCAGCTCCCTCTGCCATGGCCTTTAATACTGCCTGCCGGCAGAAGGTAATGCCCACATTTGGGGTGGGCCATCCGGCTTAAGGTGGTCCAATCCGAAGATCCTTTTTCTCTTATTTGTTCCTTAGTCCAGTCAAGTTGACACTCAGGATTAACCATCACAAGTCCACCCCTTGTCAACTTGACACCCAATAAATAGCCTCTCCTTATATTATGCTTAAATATCAATTGCAAACAATGGCAAGGTCATAATTCCAGCTAACATGTTATAAAGTCTCATGTGCAATAGCAAAGCATTATATCTTAGAGTAGGTGGTAATGTCCTTGAGGAACACTTAGTCCTTCAGTATCTAATAACCTAAATATGACAACACTTAACACTTATCTCAGTTGCACATTCAAGAGGGAACAACACAAGCATCTGCTTAATATACATATATATATCAACAAGCTCATTCTTAACCAAATAGGACAAAAATTAATATCTATTATAATCCATGTTTCTGCAACTGGTCCCATGGCCTCAGCTGATATTTATGACTACCTTCTTCTACCCATTCTGTATTTCCTCCACCATCAGCAAGCACCTCTGCAGGTCTTGGCTCTTTCCCTGGAGGAGTGACCCATACCTTCATCCCTGAAGGGTCTGGGCCATTTATTGTCCTGTCTGGTTTGGGTTGTTGGAGTTTCCCATTGACCTTAATCATAGGACATGGTAGCACCAGAAGGCGCCCTACAGCATCTCCTGCCTTCCAGACATAATCTTCCTTGCCCCCATTGTGGAGAAAAAGTCCAATTTCCCCATGGTAGTCTGGATCAATCACTCCTCCTACTACTGTTATTCCTTCCTTAGCCTGTTGGCTTAAAGGCAGTAGAAGCCCGAAGTGGCCAGGGGGAAGTCTTAGCTTCCAGTTCAATGGAACGTTTGCTGTATCTCCTGGCAAAAGCACTCCCCCCATTGGAGCCAAAACATCTAGACCAGCAGAACGCAAGGTCGTGGGTACAGGAAGCAAAAATTTTCCTACTGGGTCACTAGGGGTGATAGTGAGTGGAATCACTCCCACTTCCATCCCTTGGTTCCTGGACCCATGAATTCTGGCTATAGGAGAAACAGTACCATATAGTGGGCACTGATTCAAAGCATATACTGCCTGTTGGAGAACCTTGCCCCAGTCCTCCAGAAACTACCAAGCCTAGTTTGTCTTCCATTGCTGTGACAAAACACTCTGACCAACACCAACTTGGGGAGGAAAGGGTTTATTCAGCTCACATCTCCCAAGTCACAGTTCATTACTTAGGGAGCCCAAGGCAGGAACTCAGGGCAGGAACCTGGAGGCAGGAGCTGAAGCACAAGCCATGGAGGAATGCTGTTCACTGGCTTGCTCCCCTGACCCATGCCCAGCCCGCCTTCTTACACAGTACACAACAACCTGCCCAGGGTGGCACTACTCATTGTGAGCTGGGCCCTCCCACACTGCTCGACCATCAAGACAATACTCCACAGATGTGGCCACAGGCCAATCCAATGGAGCCAATTCCCCAACTGAGGCTCCCTCAACCCAAGTGTGTCAAGTTGACACTAAAGCTATCCAGCACACTTCCTAACCTATTAGGTGAGAAAGTTGACAATATCCCATAAGGAAAAAAATCAAACTCTAAGAATAATTTTCTTGAATGTATTGTTTCAAACTCTTTCAACTGGAAAGATGACTTTAGTACAAAAGAGAATTTGTTTATTCATATAACTGAATGGTAGTTGACATAAGAGTAGTGAGAAAGATGTGCCAGGAACCCCAGCCGCAGAAACTAGAATAAAGATTCAGTATTCCCAGAACTTTCTTTGTACTACCTGTATTTTATCTTGTCTTTCCTTGGATTCATTTTGTAGAGAGGCTGTCTCTCTATGGTGGGAAAGATGGTAGATAATATCTCCTTTCATACGTTATTACAACTCGTGGTCAAAATGGAGGCCACCTTTACTTAAGACAATTTTTTGGTCTTTTTTGAGACAGGGTCTCCCTGTAGCCCCAGCTGTCCTGGAACTCGCTCTGTAGACCAGGCTGGCCTTGAACTCACAAAGATCCGCCTGCCTCTGCCTCCTCCCGAGTGCTAGGATTAAAGGCGTGCACCACCACACCCTAAGGACTCTGGTTTGCTTAGCTTAAGTCATTCTTTGGGTGAGTCCCCTTTTCTGGGGAAATGCAATGCTGAAGTTGAACCATGCCTAGAAATGAACTTTGCAGCCAGTTGGGATTGGTACATAAGGATTTCCAGTTTACCAGGAAGACAGGGAAGCAATAAAACAGAAGTCTCCAAAGGAAAGGGGATAGTGTTTCTAGGAAAAGAACACTGGGAATGTGGGTGTGGGGGAGCATAGACAAAATAAACTAGTACAGCCTGGCAAGCTAAGATGGTGAAAGTTCTAGGTTGATGTTTCCAAAGCATCACACTAAAAGAACACTAGGGGACATAAACTGATTGATCATATAGAAGTGCTTTAGGAATTGTAAAAGGCTATTTTAAAGTTCTTAAGTCATTTTCTAGAAACCACAAAAAGAGAACTGGAAGAATGAAAATTGTATGCAATCCATAAATTAAAAGAAAATTGCTTTATAAGCGTGATATTTGAAAAGCAGGGAAAACAGCAGGTCTCGCCCACTAGGTTCTGATGAAAATGTAATATTCTTTTCTTATTTTTGCCCCAGCTGTCCTGGAACTCATTCTGTAGAGCAGGCTGGCCTTGAACTCACAGAGATCTGCCTGCCTCTGCCTCCCAAGTGCTAGGATTAAAGGCATGCACCACCATACCCAGCTTAAAGACGGTTCTTAGCTGTCATGTGAGTGCTGGGAATCGAATCCTGGTCCTCTGCAAGAGCAGCTGGCACTCTTAACCACTGAGCCATCTCTCCAGCTCCCCCCCCCCAAATTTTATACTCTTTTAAGTGCCTTATTGTTGGATGTGGTGGCACATGCCTTTATCCAAACACTTGGATGGATATGAGATGGAAACCATCTTGGGATGGTCTCAATAGAGTTCCAGAGAAGCTGATATAGCAATCCCCTGTCTCAACAAACACAGAAACAAAACAAAACAAAACAAACAAACAAAAATAAAGTTTCTTTTGTAAATTAAGGTTAGATTATCAAGGCAAAAGTTAAAACTAAGTTATAAGTATTTAATGGTTTACTTAAAAATAAAAATAATCTGCTGGGCATGGTGGCACATACCTTTAATTCCAGCACTCAGAAGGCAGAGGCAGGTGGATCTTTGTGAGTTCAAGGCCAGCCTGGTCTACATAGTGAGTTCCACGACAGCTGGGGCTAGAGGGAGACCATGTCTCAAAAAGACCAAAAAAAGAAAAAAGAAAAGAATCTGAACTGGAGAGCTAATTTAGCAGTTAAGAATTCTTATTGCTCTTACAGAGGAATTGAATTTAGTTCCAGCACATGTATCAGGTGACTTATAACTGCCTGTAACTTTAGCTCTAGGGGATCTGACACTCTCTTCAGGACTCCATAGTAACATGCACTTACATTCTTTTTTTGGTTTTGTTTTTTTATTTTATTTATTTTTGTATGTGTATGAATGTACTGTCTGCATGTAGGTCTGTGCACCCGTGTCGTGCAATGCCACGGAGGTCAGAAGAGGGTCTCGGATTCCCCTGGAACTGGAGTTCTCCTGGAATTGGAGTTATAGACGCTTCTCGGCCGCCATGTGGGTGCTGGGGATCGAAGCCGGGTCCTCTGCAAGAGCAGTCTGTGCTCTTAACCACTAGGCTATCTCTCCAGCCCGCATTTACATTCTTATAACTACACATAGATACACACGCACATACAGACATAATTTTTAAAATACATAAATAAATCTTTACAAATTGGAAATAACACAATGGATATTAAAAGTAGCACAACAATGTTCTGTGTGCAAGCAGGCATTTATGTGACTACATGTATGTGCAGTTGTGCACAGCTATACATATGCATATGGACGTGGGAGAAAGATGTTGGATCTCTTTCTCTATCCATTATTCCCTTGAGACAGGAACTCTCACTGAACCTGGAGTTCACAGATCCATTTAACTTCTAAGAGATTACAACATAAGCTAGAAAACATCAAGAGTTCATCACAGTAATACATATGTAAAAAAAGTAGGAAGCAAAATAAAAATAAGCTCAATTTTACACAAGTGAATTCATACAACAAATATTCAGCTCTTATTTAACGTTACAGTCTTGCCAATGTTACCAGTGGTGAATCAGAAAGGCTATCCATAGAGCATGAGCTATCACGTCTCTCCAAAAACCCACCTCTAGATAAGAGTACATCAGTGGTTTATTACTAACATGGAAGTGATACCTGACATGGTGTTTCAGAGGCTGAGTCCTAGGGATGGTATGCTAATTCCATAATATGTACATTAAAAATTGGTCGAATAAATAGTACATTTGTACCTAATCCTAACATTGACATCTGTTTGAACTGGACTGTTTCTTGGGGTTAGGTCAGATAATAGACATTAATGTATTGGGCTACTAGTCAAAGTTTCATGGGATAGAGCTAGAGTCAGAGGTTGTTTATTACAAGTGTGAATGTGTATTTAGTATCTATCTTTTTCATTGATCACAATGTTTACAGAGCCTGATGGAGAATACTGTTCAGTAAATATTTGCTGAGTAAATACAGACTTGATTGCTACTACATGGTCCTTCCCTGCCTAACTTAACAAGCCTCAACCCCCACCCACTCCATCTGCCTATCTGCACTCTAGTCTTAGTACCATTCCTTTTATCTCTTTTTTTTCTTGGTCTTTTATTTGAGACAGGGTCTCCCTGTAGCCCCATCTGGCCTGGAACTTGCTTGCTATGTAGACCAGGCTAGCCTTGAACTCACAGAGATCCACCTCTACCTCTCAAGTGCTGGGATTAAAGGCATGCACCACTATGCCAGGCTTTACTTTTACCTCTTGAATACAGTATGCTTTATATGGCCAAAGAGTCTATGTGCTCTCTGCTTAGATCCCTTACCGTACTACTGCCAAATAGAGTAACTACTTGTCAGATTTCAGTTCCAGGTTTATTTTTCTTTTTTATTATAATGACTCAGTCACATTAATTTTACATATCAACAGAGTTCACTGTGATATCTCCATACATGTAAGCCTCTATCTTTCTTTGGTATATCCACCACCCTTTCTCGACCTCCCGTTTCCAACAGCTACATTCTTTCTCTTCCAATCTCTTTACCCTTCATTCCTTAATCATTCATTTTATGTTTTAGGTCAAAATTGTTTTAAGTTTCCACATGAAGGAGGGAAGGACATGGGAGAGAGAGAGAGAGAGAGAGAGAGAGAGAGAGAGAGAGAGAGAGAGAGATTGTGTATAACATTTTATTCTCTTTATCCATTCATTTGTTGATAGACACCTAGGGTGTTTCCATTTCTTGCTATTGTGAATAGTGTCACACTATGCATGTACAAGTATCTCTGTAGTATACTGAATTAAATTCCCTTGGCCATATACCCACAAATAATATCAGCTTTACGCTTAGAGTCACCTTTTCAGGGAAGGTTCGCAACAGGCTTTCATAGGACCTAGCATAGGTAGGTACAGGTTTGATTTTGTTTGTGTGATTATTTGACCAGTGTTTGTCCCTATTCTTGCCTGATGGGATTATAAACTACAGGAAGAGAACTAGATCTGTTTTCACTCAGTATTATAGATCTCAGCACTGTACCCATCCATAGTAAGTGCTTTATAATTATGTATTAAATGAAGGAAAGCATAAATGCAGTTTTCCCTTGTCATCTGAGACCTCTAATATCATTTGGAATAACATAGAGACATCCACTTATCCTTACACTTCTTAAAATTTTCTAAATCCCTGTATTTCTTCTGCAATTAATTTGATCTCTGTGGTAACTCAGCTGAACTGGCCATTAGAATTCTGATAGACTAGGATAATTATTTAATGGATGAGTGAGCTCATGAGACAGCTCACAACTTGTAAATAAAGTTTTATTGGAATAGCTCTTTAGAGAAAAATATTTGCTATGCTTTACAGAAATGTATTTTGGCAGGGGTGAGGCAGGAGGCCATATATCTCAGGCTTGCCTTGAATCACTATGAAGCTAAGGATGATGTTGAACTGTTGATCCTCATCTCTCTACCTCTCAATTATTGGGATCACAGACATGTGGCACCATGTCTATGATCCCAGCACTCGGAAGGCAGAGGCAGGTGGATCTCTGTAAGTTCAAGGCCGGCCTGATCTACAGAGCAAGTTCCAGGCCAGCTGGGGCTACAGGGAGACCCTGTCTCCAAAACACCAAAAATAAAAAGTACATTAAAACATGGGTCAACTTGCTATGTAATTTAGGAACATAAAGTAATATTTCTTTTTACTTATATGCAACTCTACTGTTAAAATGTGAATTCCTGGGGCTGGAGAGATGGTTCAGTGGTTAAGAGTGCTGACTGCTCTTGAAGAGGACCCAGGTTCAATTCCCAGCAGCCACATGGCAGCTAAGAACCGTCTTTAAGCGAATCGTGGTGGCGCATGCCTTTAATCCTAGCACTTGGGAGGCAGAGGCAGGCGGATCTCTGTGAATTCAAGGCCAACCTGGTCTACAGAGTGAGTTCCAGGCCAGCTGGGGCTATAGGGAAACCTGTCTCAAAAAGACCAGAAAATAAAATAAAATAAAATAAAGTAAAACAAAATAAAATACGAACCCCTAAACATGTTTTGGAATTAACCTATAGTTTATTTTCAGATTTTCTTTGGAGTGTATATATGCATATTTTGGAGCAATATAAAATTAAAGGGAATGACAACAACAACAAAAGACTTGTTCAAAGAACTGACTGAAACAGTAAACTTCTCCCCCAAATAGTAAACTTCTGCATTGAAAAATTTAAAAAGACTGAGAAAACGTTGCAAAACACGTGTGGCAGAATGCACGAGTTCTGGTGGGTAGGGGGCATAGAAGGGGGAATGGGCCTATATTTGATTAAGAAGTGTATGAAATGCGCAAAAATTCAATAAAAATTTTAAGAAAAAAAGAATAGATATCAAATTAGACTAATTCATTGGGCTGGGGAGCATGGGCTCAATAATCAGTGAAAAAAGTAAATAAATATAATTTTGCTAGGCATGATGTACTTTTTTACAGTAACATTAGGTAATGTGGTACTGTATTTACTAAAAAAAGAAAAAAATTACTCAGTTTGCCTTACATATAAGGATTTGGTGCTAAGATCCATAAATGAGGGGCACAATATGTCCTTTGTTTTTCTGGGACTGTGTTACTTCACATAGCTCCATCCATTTGCCTGCAAATTTCATGATGTCATCTTTATTTACTGCTGCATAGAACTTCATTGTGTAGATGTACCACGTTGTTCTCTTTATCCATTCATCAGTTGAGGGACACGGGTTGCTTCCAGCTTTTCGATATTGTGAGGAAAGCTACAAGAAACATGTTGTGCACTTATCTCTGCAATAGGATGAATCTTGATGGTATATATCCAGGAGTGGTATGACTGGGTCAGGTGGTAGGTTACGTTCGTTTTGAAGCTTTTAAGAGTTCTCCACACTGCTTTCCATAGGGGTTGCATTAGTTTGCATTCCCACCAGCAATGAATGATTGCTCCCCTTTTCCCACAACCTTTACAGCATTTGGTATCATTTGTTTTCTTGATCATAGCCAGTCTTACCAGGGTAAGATGAAATCTTAAAGTGGTGTTAATTTGCATTTCCTTAATTACTAGCAATGTTGAACACTTCTTAATATGTTTCTCAGCTTCATTTGTGAAGTCTCTGTTCAGCTCTTGAATCCATCTTTTGAGTGGGTCATTTGTTTTCTCCCTCCTTTGTTTTTTGAGTAATTTATATACTCTGGATGTTAAACCTCTGTCAGATGTATCACTGGTGAAGATTTCCTCCCACTCTGTGGGTTTTCTCTTCACTTTGATGGTTTCTCTTCACTTCTTTGATGCTGTACAGAAGGTTTTGAGTTGAATGAAGTCCCACTTGTTGATTGTTGATCTTATTTCCTGAGCAGCTGCTGTCTGATTTAGAAAGTGTTTTCCTATGCCTATATCTTTAAAACTAAATGTATATTTAGTTTTAAAGCCCTAGAGCTCTGTTTAACTTCCCAAATATCACAGGACTTCTTAGTATATATTTTAAACAATCACTGTATAGATCTTGACACTGGGCAACCGATAGTCTTTCTATACCATCTTTACACATAGTGGTTAAGAGCGCCGACTGCTCTGGCAGAGGACCCGGGTTCGATCTGCAGCACCCACATGGTGGCTGAGAACGGTCTGTAACTCCAATTCCAGGAGAACTCCAGTTCCAGGGGACTCCAACACCCTCTTCTGACCTCTGCGGCATTGCATGACACGGGTGCACAAACCTAGATGCAGACAGTACACTCATACACATAAAAATAAAATAAATTAAATTTTAAAAATGATACTCTGATTTGTGGTCAGAGTTGCCCCATATACAGCTGAAAATTTTGAGTCCTTTGTACAATAATGACTAACTGAATTTTCTTCTCCTTTTTCTATCTTCCTTTCTTTCCTTCCTTCTTCCCTCCCTCATTCCTTCTTTTCTTCTTACCTTTCCTCTCCTCTCCTCTCCTCTCTTCTCCTCCTTTCTCCTACTTTCCCCTCCCCTTCCCTACTCTCTCCTTCCATTTCCTTTCCTTTTTCTTTTTTATAGTTCTTGGATGGAACCCCAGGCCTCATGTGTGATAGCCAAGCCCACTCTGCCATTGAGCAATGGCACCTACTCTGCATGCTCAATGTAGACCAGGTTCAATTCTTAGCACCTTGCATGGATTATTTCATTTATCCCTCACAACTCTATATAGTGCACTGAACACTATTATTCTTGCTTGAACAGATTAAGATAGTAAGACACGCACAAAAAGTTATATAACTTACCAATGTCACGCAGATTGTGCAAGTGTTTAAGAAGGAATTTAATTTGATAAGTCTCTCAAGACAAGCTTTTTTTTTGGTGTTTTTTTTAGACAGGGTCTCCCTGTAGCCCCAGCTGGCCTGGTACTCACTATGTAGACCAGGCTGACCTTGAACTCACAGAGATCTGCCTGCATCTTCCTCCCAAGCGCTGGGATCAAAGGCATGTACCACCATACCCATCGACTCCATGCTTTTTAAGAACTGTGAAGTCCTGTCTCTTGGAAGCCTTTACTCTGAAAGAGCTACCTGATTTCTGATTCCTAAACAGAAAGATAATTTACATGCTATTTTTCCTAAATTGGACCACTTAATTTAAAGGTTCAGATACAGAAAGATATTTTGACCCAATGCTCTGCAGAGTATATAGAATTCAATTAATGACTGTCTATATTATTGTTGAAAGTGAAATGACATTGAGGAGGAAGAGGAAGAACACAAAGAAGTCTTTAGCAGGAATGTAACCTCCTCCTAGTCCACTTCGAATGAATGATGAAATAGTTCTAGGAATTGGTTTCACTGCCTGGGGATCTGGATACCTCTTACCATTTAAGCAGAAGTGTTAGTGTCTCAGCAATTTGATTACTTCACCTTAAAAACAGAATGAGAGGTGAAAGCAAGCAGCGGCAATCAGTTAACCACATAACTAAGTCAGTAAGTCTTATATTTTAAAGCCTAAAAATAATGAAAACATTTCATTGGATGAGATGTGACTGCAAAAATCCAATCTGTTTTACTAAGTTTTCTGATATAATTTAACAGAATTCTTCATGACAGTTCTGTCATGACTTCCTCCACAACCAATCATTAGCTCTGTTTTGCTTCTTTCTCTATTTTAGTCCCAGTTCTTATAGTTTGCTCATGGTATGTTCTGACAGACCACTTTTTCTTCCCAAAAAAGTATTCATATGAACTGAGATACAGGAGTAAAAGCAAAAGCAAAACCCTAAATATCTAAATTCTAACTAGAGATCCCCTTTCTCCCATCTAGGAACAGATAAACCCCAGTAGGTTTTAAGATTCTTCTACCTTCTATGATAATAGCTGTCCTATTTGGGGTCAGCACTAGCAGCAATACTTCCACATTCTCTTTACTCTGCTTTCTGTGGCAATGTACTCTCGTTGTTTCTCTACACTTGTAGTCACATTACAGGACTTGGTTATTGGAGAATCTATTCTAACTATGCTGATAGGCATCCCCAGCACACTTGATTTCCTAAGATAACTTGCTAAGGAGCATGCAGATGACTTATCCAATTCCCACCAACAGCCCTACCTCATTGTAATGACAGAGGAACTTGTGAAATTATAAGAATTCTCAAAGTACCTGGATTTATTCAAACATTGTTGTTGGTCTGTTCCATTGACAGCATGAAGGGCTCCAGCCATGTCGAAATGTGAAATCCTGATCCTTGCTACTTCCCACATTTTTGTAAATGATCAGATATACAGACACACATTACTACTGTGTAATCCATTCTATTATTTGCCATTTATTTCTTTGTTTATCCATTCATTAATTCATTTAGTATGTGTATGAGTGTGTGTGTGTGTGTATGTATGCACACATGTGTGCAAGTGCATGGGGGGATATGTGTGGAGGTCAGAAGACAACTTCATGGTGTGGTTTCTCTTTCTACCATGTGGGTCATGGGGATTGAACTTAGGTTGTCAAGCTTGAGACCAGCTGCCTGTAAGCACTAATCCATCTCACAGTATTTTTGGTGTCCTATTCTAATTCCTTTGGCTCCTGGTCATGACAGAGGGATTTTGCCAGGCAAAGGAACAGTAGGAATATACTTCCTTCAGTTGTCCGTGCAACAACTATGTATTATGTGCCACTGTGTATTCTAAGTGCTAAATATATTGCAATGAAACAAATGATAAAACAATCCTCTGCTCTTGTGCAGTTTACATTCTTGTTAGGGAGTAAACAGAAAAGCAAATACAGGGAAGTGGCAGTGGGGGGGGGTGGTATATTCAGTAGTATCGTGCTTGCCTAGAAGACACAGGCCCTGCATTCTATATTTACATTGGCAAAGAAGATGTCAACTGGTAATAAGTGCTATGGAAAACAAAAAGGCAAATCTAAGAGGAGAGAGACAGAGACACAGTAGCAAGTGTTAAGGATGTGTGTTACTTTACATAGGGCATTTAAGGCTGCTATACAGGGTATTTGCAGAACTCCTGATAGTGTATAGCACACAGCTTTTGCTGGGATCTGAAGCCAGGGATATCAGGGAACTGCATTCAAAGTGAAGAAACAGAAGCAACAAAGAAGATGGCATAAAATACAACTTGAGTGTTTCTGGGAGCAGCCAAGAAACAGAACGGGCTGAAGCAGAGTGGAAGAAGAGGGAATAATACAAGATGAAGCCAAAGAGACTGGCCCAGCAGGCTGGCTCAAACCCTGCGAATTCAGATTACAATTAAAAACTTGTTTTGTGTGTGTGTTTGTGTCTTTATTGTGTGTTTGGGAGATTTTATTTGTGAACCGAACAACTAATTAGGAATATTTTATGTAGATATCTTGATATTTTATTGTGGTGATAGAAGCAGGTTCAATATACTAGGTCAGAAGTCTTGATTTTCTTTTCATAAAATTTGTTTTTAATTTATTTTTTTTTATGTGTATGTATGTACTGTCTGCATGTAGGTTTGTGCACCCGTGTCGCGCAATGCCACAGAGGTCAGAAGAGGGCATCGGATTCCCCTGGAACTGGAGTTAAAGATAGTTCGCAGCCACTATGTGGGTGCTGGGGATCGAACCCGGGTCCTCTGCAAGAGCAGTCGGCGCTCTTAACCGCTAGGCCTTCTATCTCTCCAGCCCCAGAAGTCTTTATTTTCAAAGGAAACACGATTCAGAAATAAAATGCAAACAAGAATTATGCACGTATGGCATAATAGTTATCACTGAAACAGGCTAGCTCTCAGAAGTTGCCTTTTTTTCTGGCAGGATAATGTCTGACATTTAAAGAATGCTTTCAGATCTGTGATCCTATCAGACTCTCAGAACAAGCTCCCAGAGATAGGGGGGACAGATGGTATTGCTGATATGGATACAGAGGGAGTCTGTATGGCTAACCTCACAATCACTCAACATATGAGTCATTATTCAAGACTCAGACTCCTGATTCTAAATGCACTCATTGCCTACAAAATGGATCATTGGGTAACTTTTGACTCAGAGGTCAACATTTTGAATCAACCAAATTATTAACTTGTTCCTCTTACCTCCCCAGGGCGCAAAAGTATGACTTAACAATGGAAGGGGAAGCCCCTGGGTTTTTTCCCCCTTCGATTTTGTTTCTCTTTTCCCCAGAGAAGACTCGTGGGCAGAATGCTTACATATCCTTTTGAAAACAAGCTCTATTCTTACAGAAGAACAAGGAGGGCAGGACCCTGACCACCTCGAAGAGCACACAAGTTGACTGGTCATACCTTTCCCCATCTGGGCAGAAACCACTCTGGGAAAAAGTATAGCAGCTCTCTATGAATCTTAGCTTTTAAAAATTTTTATTTTTATTTTATGTGTATGTGTGTGTTTGCCTACATGTATGCAAAGGCACCCATGTAGGATGCCTGTGGATGCCAGAAGAGGGTGTTGGATCCCCTGGAATTGGAGTTAAAGTCACAAATGGTTGTTAGCTGCTATGTGGTTGCTAGGAACTGAACCCAAGTCTCCCACAAAAGCAGCCAGTACTCTTGACCATGGAACCATCTATCCAGCCCTGAATCATATTTTTGTTATTTTTTGGAATATTTTAGCAGGTTAAATACCTGTCACCTCACTCTGAACCCATGGCATATTAGCATTTTCCTAATAATACTTGGTCAAAAGTGAAAGTAACCCTCCACAAAATGGAACAGCCCCCTTCACCAAATGAGATGCTGATTTATACAGGAAGGAGATATTTTTGGACAGTGCCAAGGAACGGGGTGACTAAGGAAAAGCTGAATTCCAGAAGTGGAGTAATAATCCATGGGTCAGTAGAGCTCTTTTCCATCATAAATCCTGAGGCCCTGTTCTCTGTTCTCTCCCAGCTCATCCACATTTTGTCCCTACGCAAAATCTCCAATATCTACAGTTGAATTACTGCTTGCACACGGATGAACTCTCCACTCCACATTTCCAAATCAAAGGCCTCTTCTGACCTTCAGAATGCCATATCCAGTTGCTCACTTGACGTTTTTCTGTAGGATGTCTTAAAGCATACTCAAACTCAAATTATTTGACAAACTTGGTTCTCTTCCACAATTCGCTGTCTCTGTGGCTTGTTTAGAAGGAGTCATTGGCATCTGACTCTTCCTGTCCTTATATTAAAACCTGTAGTTTGTTATGTTCTTTTTACTTACTAAAAATATTCAGAATCCACTTACTTCTTTCCATGTGGAGCATCATCTCTCACCTACTGCAGTGTGCCCCAATCCTCCCAGATCTACATTGACTCCCTTTCTATCTGTTGTCACTCCAGCCAAGGTAGTTCTTCCATAAAGAATGCTAGAGCACCCTCATGTTGAAACCATCATGGTTTTCTACCATGTTCTAACCATAAACACAAAACTCCTTAATGTGGCCTACCAGGCCCTGTATGATTTGAAATATACTTGTTTTCTAGCCTCATTTTGAATCTATCAATCTCTACCCCACATCCACACTACATCCACATTTGTCTTTGCTTTTATTTATTTATTTATTTATTTATTTATTTATTTATTTATTTATTTTGGTCTTTTTGAGACAGGGTCTCCCTGGAGCCCCAGCTGTCCTGGAATTCGCTCTGTAGACCAGGCTGGCCTTGAACTCACAAAGATCCGCCTGCCTCTGCCTCCCAAGTGCTAGAATTGAAGGTGTGCGCCACCACGCCCGGCTTTGTCTTTGCTTTTAAACAGGGTTTCCATACGTAGTCCAGACTGGCCTCAAATTTATAGTCCTCCTCCCCCAATCTCCTGAGTTTTGGGATCACAGATCTTTAAATTCTTAGTTATTATGGTCCCTTCAGATATAGGGGATTTGCATATGTTGATTTCTCTATTAGAATTGAATGCTTATCTCTGTCTTTCTCAACTCTCTCAATCATTTTCCAGACATCGTTTTATGTTCTGTAATAAAGGCTAGGCTGGAACTCACCATGTAGTTCATGCTGGCTTTAAACTAGAGACTCTCTTATCTCTGCTTCCCAAGGGCTAGGATTACAGTCACATACCCCTGCTAAACCCCTTCTTTCTGTGAAACTTTGTGGATTCCATCTCTAAAAACACCCAAGCCAACAAACATGTTACTCAGTCAAGTAGCATGATCAAAGGGAAGGAATTCACTCTGGGATCCCTAGTACTTACCACAATGGTCAGCACATAGCATGTTCTTTATAAACACATGCAGAATTAATCACCAAATACATTAGAATACATTGGATTTTGTTTTCACTGAGGACAAAGTAATGGATGTTTTTAGCTTTTTCATCCTTCCTTCAACTAATAACTGATTTGCATGTCCATACCCAAATAATTTCCTATGTTTTATCATAGTACATTCTGTGACTGAAAAACAAACTCTTGACAATTTAAATGCCAGTGAAATGAGGGGAATAAATGCAGTTGTGTAACTGGAACTTCTAGTGTAAATCACTGACAAGGTTGTCATCTAACTGTGCCATTGCAATGATTTAATTTTTAACTTTTTCATTGTGCTTTCCCTTCTTTAAATAATAGCCTTTAAAAAAACAGTTTTAGGTCAAGAACAAAATTAAGCAGAAAGCAGAACATCCTCACATACACCCTGATCCCATACACATATACACAACTTTCTCACTACCAATATCATGCTCCATTGTAGTGTTTTGTTGTAACTGATGAATCAATACTGATGCATTGTTATAGCCCAGAGTGTACAGTTTACATTAGCATTCGCTACTTTTAATTTGTTTTTATTGATTTTTTCAATATTCATACAATATTGTTTGATGGTGCTTAGATTCTTCCCCTCTCAAATTAGAGTTCAATTATAATGTCACTATAAATTTCTCATTCCTACATATGGTATTGCCTTGAGATGTTATTTTTTTTTTTTTTTTTTTTTTTTGCAGAGGACTCAGGTTAAGTCGCCAACAACCCCAGGTCAGCAAACAGCTGCCTTGAACTCACAAAGATTTCCACCTTGCCTCTGTCCTCCCAAGTGCTAGGAATAAAAGCATCCCGCCACAGCCTGGGTCTGAGATTTTTATTGCAGAGTCATACTTAATGAATTGCTTTGTCTGCACCTAGTATATGATTGATAGGTTTATCTGATTTTTCTTCTTTTAGTTTGTTGATGTAATAGATTACATTAATTGAATTTCAAATATTGAATCTGATATACACACACATATATATATATATATATATATATATATATATATAGCTCAAGTGGTTATGGTGTATAATTCTTTTGTTGAGATTCTAATTGCAGATTTCCCAAGATGAAAAACTACATAATTGCTGCTTTTTAAATGTTTGTTTTTCTCAAATATACACATTCCCTGCTATAAATTTAATAATTAAATTTTCATTTAATTCCAAGTACTTGTAAATTTCTCTCAAGGTTTCTTTTCTTTTTAAAAAATATTTATTTTTATGTGTATGTCTGTGTGCTCTTGTGTACATGTACCACATACATGCAATGCCCACAGAGGCCAGAAGTGAGTGTCAGATCCTCTGGAGTTACAGACCATTATTCCTTGTCATGTGGGTGCTAGGAATTGAACCTCATTCCTCTGGAAGAGTTGGCAACTGCTCTTAACTGCTGAGCCATCTCTCCACCGCCCTAGATATTTTAATGCTAGGATGTTAAGCACTGCTTTGTACAGCCCAGAGAATGATCTATGATAGCCATACTTTGAGT
This sequence comes from Rhizomys pruinosus, assembly GCA_009823505.1. NCBI lineage: Eukaryota > Metazoa > Chordata > Mammalia > Rodentia > Spalacidae > Rhizomys > Rhizomys pruinosus. The sequence continues at coordinate 548,110 of VZQC01010772.1, read as the reverse complement.
CTTGAATGAGTGACTTTATAAATTATATACAGCAAGCAAAATTAAAGAACAAACAGCAGGTAATAGACAGAAGCAACAGATAAATAATAAAAGATCATCAAATCAGTTTAAAATTTCCAGAAGAGAATGGGAGTAGGCTGATCATGAGAGCAAAGAAGGGCAATGTGATCACATCGAGTCTGGGGCTCCCAAACATCCAGCAGAAATCACCCCAGGGAACCTGGGGCACTCAGCCAGAGTTCTCAAGTGAGCTTTCCCTCCAAGGCTACATAAGCTTCTGCCTTCCTATTCCCACTGCAGGCATTTTTATACCTTGGGATGAGCAACGGTAATCTCTCTTGGAAATGCTTTTTCCCCTAGTTGTTCTAAAAAAAAAAGCATAGTGCTTTTATTTGGGGGTTGTTTTGCTACTCTTCCCTCTCCTGGCAATAGAGCCAGTGGTCTAGCTTGACCCAACACAGTGGTCCAGCCTGACCCAACACAGTGGGTTTTGGAGAATTCAAGTAAACATGATTGAGTCTGAAATAAGAGAGGGGCTCTTCACCCCCATAGTCCACTTTCAGTAAGCTTAAACATCACACGGCAATTTACCAGTCTAATGTATATTACAGGCACATACACATTAGGATTTGTTCTATCTTCTTGAAGAAGGGACTCTTTTATTATTCTGTAATGTCCTTTTAAAAACCATAGAGATATTCCCTTTTTTGCTATTTACTTTCTCTAAAATTAAGATAGCTTCTGAAGAATTTGTTTAAATCCTTAGTTGGATATATCTTTCTCCATTCCTTGACCTTAAATTTATGTGTCCTGCTATTGACAGTAGCTTTCCTTATTATATTAAGTTTTATTTATTATTTTAAATAATTTTATTAATTCTTTGAGAATTTTGTACAATGTATTGTGATCATACTCATACCCCTTCCCCCATCTCCTCTCAGTTCCACCCCTACCTCTCTACACCCCCTTCACACTTCATGTCCTATATTATTTTTGAAAGGCTTATCCAGTCTAATTATTTTAAAAGTTAGCATACACAGTACTGGCTTCATTATGATGTTTTCATATGTACATATGTATATGTATTTTGTATGATCTACTTTTCTCTCAGTACAGCAGTTTTCAAATTTTTTTGGTGATTACCTTAGAGTTTGCAATATAGTTTTATGAAACTCCAGTCATATTTCATATGTGTGTGTGTGTGGAAATTTTTTTCTTTTTCTGTTGAGACAAGGTTTTCCTGCACAGGTCACAGGCTAGCTTTTAACTCATGTTTCTCTGGCTTCAGCCAAGGTTTTCCTGCACAGGTCACAGGCTAGCTTTGAACTCATGGTTCTCTGGCTTCAGCCATAGGTTTCCCTGCACAGGTCACAGGCTAGCTTTGAACTCATGGTTCTCTGGCTTCAGCCAAGGTTTTCCTGCACAGGTCACAGGCTAGCTTTGAACTCATGGTTCTCTGGCTTCAGCCAAGGTTTTCCTGCACAGGTCACAGGCTAGCTTTGAACTCATGGTTCTCTGGCTTCAGCCACAGGTTTCCGTGCACAGGTCACAGGCTACCTTTGAACTCATGGTTCTCTGGCTTCAGCCAAGGTTTCCGTGCACAGGTCACAGACTAGCTTTGAACTCATGGTTCTCTGGCTTCAGCCAAGGTTTTCCTGCACAGGTCACAGGCTAGCTTTGAACTCATGGTTCTCTGGCTTCAGCCACAGGTTTCCCTGCACAGGTCACAGGCTAGCTTTGAACTCATGGTTCTCTGGCTTCAGCCAAGGTTTCCGTGCACAGGTCACAGACTAGCTTTGAACTCATGGTTCTCTGGCTTCAGCCAAGGTTTCCCTGCACAGGTCACAGGCTAGCTTTGAACTCATGGTTCTCTGGCTTCAGCCACAGGTTTCCCTGCACAGGTCACAGGCTACCTTTGAACTCATGGTTCTCTGGCTTCAGCCAAGGTTTTCCTGCACAGGTCACAGACTAGCTTTGAACTCATGGTTCTCTGGCTTCAGCCAAGGTTTTCCTGCACAGGTCACAGGCTAGCTTTGAACTCATGGTTCTCTGGCTTCAGCCACAGGTTTCCCTGCACAGGTCACAGGCTAGCTTTGAACTCATGGTTCTCTGGCTTCAGCCATAAGTTTCCCTGCACAGGTCACAGGCTAACATTGAACTCATGGTTCTCTGGCTTCAGCCACAGGTTTCCCTGCACAGGTCACAGGCTAGCTTTGAACTCATGGTTCTCTGGCTTCAGCCATAGGTTTCCCTGCACAGGTCACAGGCTAGCTTTGAACTCATGGTTCTCTGTCTTTAGCCACCCAAATGCTGGGATGGTAGGCATGTACCACCACATCTGGCTCAAGTCACTTTCAAAGTCCTCCACAGTTTGTGTGTAATGCAAATACTTTTATCCTTTTTATGATTCCTGTTATTTATTATACTTACACATAAACATGCATAATTCTATATACACAAATGTAATCTAATACATTGTTATCATTATTTTTAAACAAAATGTCATATCTCTTAGATCAATTAAGATTTTAAAAGGCTCTATTTAGTTTCACTTATTTTTCTTTAATGCTTTTCATTTCTTTTTACAAATTCACATTTCCCAAATATAATATATATTACATATATAATTTTTTTGTGGTCTTTTTGAGACAGGGCCTCCCTTTAGTCCCAGCTGTCCTGAAGCTCACTTTGGAGACCAGGCTGGCCTTGAACTCAAAATTAAAGGTGTGTGCCACCATGCCTGCCTACATATATAACTTTATTTTCTTCTGAAGAACTTATTTTAACAGTTTTTGCAAAGCAGATCACTTAACAGATTTTATTAATATTTGTGTGTCTGAAAAGTGATTATATTACCTTTAGTTTGATGGAAAATTTTGTAAGAATTCTAGGTTGGTGTTATTTTCTCTCAACACTTTATTATGTTTCACTGAACTGTCTCATTATTTACAGTTTCTAAAACAACCAAATACAATTCTTATCTCTATATTTTTCTTGCCAAGAGTGGTGGCAGATGCCTGCAATCCTAGGACTTAGGAGGCGGAGGCAGAAAGATCATGAATTTAAGGCCAACCTGGGATACAGATTGAGTTCCATGCTAATGAGGGTTTCATAGCAAGACCTTATTTTTTTAAGAGACTCTTTCCTCCAGTATTCTTTCAGATTCTCTAATGTTTTGCAATATGTCATGCCAAACTGGGGTGCCTTCTTTGTATTTAATACTCATCCCTTTGTGTCTATGCTTTCTCATCCCTCTGTGTCTATGAGTTCACTGATGAACTGCAGCAAGTAACTATTTCAAATATATTCCATTCCTTTCTCTTTTATAACCTGATAGTGTTATTATGGATCTATTATATCCTTTGTATTTGTTTCCCAGTTCTTGTTCATTCCATTTTAGCTTTATATTTATTATTTTTATCTTATTTTATGTGCCTGAGTGTATTGCCTGCATGTAGGTAGCTGCCCCCATGTCATGCAATGCCCATGGAGATCATATCCCCTGGAACTAGAATTATGATTGGTAGCTGCAATATAGGTGCTGGGAATCGAACCTGGGTCCTCTGCATGAATAGCCAGTGCTCTCCACTGCTAAGCCATCTCTCCAGTCCCTGTGCACTTTTCACTTTGGTTTTTCAGTTCTGTGTGTACCCCTTGACATCTTTTTAAACATTTATTTACATTTATGTGTATTTTTGTGTGCCTTCTTGTCTATATGTGCGCCATCTGCATGTAGTGCCTGTAGAGTCCATAAGAGGCCACCAGATCCCTTTGGTGCTGCCTGAGAACTGAACCTTGGGTCCTCTGCAGGAGCAACAAGTGCTCTTAATTACTGGGCCCTCTCTCCGGTCCCACTCTTGACATACTTTCCAGCATAGCGATTCTTTCCCCAGCTGTCTTCCATCTTCATTTGCGTTATAGTATCTGGATCTTGAGTATTACATTTTGGTTCTTTCTTATAATTTCGATCTCTTTCTCACATTTATCCATCTATTCAAGTTTTCATTTGTTTATTCATTTGTCTTGTGCTGGCGATAGAACTTAGGTGTTCTAGTCGGCTTTCTGTTGCTGTATTAAAACATGGACCAGGGGCTGGAGAGATGACCTAGCAGTTAAGAGCACCATCTGCTCTTAAAGAGGACCCTGATTCAATCCCCAGCACCCGCATGGTGGCTGAGAACTGTCTTTAACTCCAGTTCTGGGGGAATCCGACACCCTCTTCTGACCTCTGTGGCATTGCACGACACAGGTGCACAAACCTACATGTAGACAGTACATTCATTCACATACAAAAATAAATAAAAAAATTTAATACACTGACCAAATGTGATTTGGGAGGACAAGATTTATTTAGCTTATGGATTACCATCCATCACTGTGGGAAACCAAGGCAGGAACTCAAGCAGGAATCTGGAGGTAGGAACTGAGGCAGAGGCCATGAAGAAACGCTGCTAACTGGCTTGCTTCAAAATAGCTGCATAAGCTGAATGCTACATGAGAGGCTGAGAACCTGGTAGTCGCTGGATCCTTGAGGACCAACCTGAGTTGCTTGGTTCCTCAACAGCTTGAGGTGTCCCATAGGGGCTGTTTCACAGTAGAGAAGCCGAGAACTGAGTAGCTGCTTCTCATTCTGGTACCTAAAATCTAGAGGTTTCCTGGAGAGCTGCTGGACCTTCTTAGCCAAGGATGGAAGAGTAGAAATTCTGGTTCTGTTATCAGTGAAGGAGTGAGCAGCTGCAGCAGCAGGGTAAATCAATGCCTCGGCAGCCAGGTGGAAGGCCAAACATGCTGAACAGGAATAATCTCTTTCTGGCCTGCTCCCTTCCATGTTGGCTGCTACCAAAAAGGTGCTGCCCACATTTGGGGCGGGGCTTCCTATATCAATTAAGGCTCCCTACCCAGGTGATTCTAACTTGTGGCACGTTTGACATAAATACCAACCAACGCACTAGATTTCCCACACACTGTGTACGCAGTAGGCCTACTTAGCTGTTCTTAGGTCTTGTCTGCTTTTTCTACTGGCTCCTTTAACATATTAATCATAGCTCTTTGAAATTCACAATCTGATCATTGCTATTTCTCTGTCATGTACAAGTCCAGTTCTGATGCTTACTCTTTCAAAACATATGTTTTGTGTTTTGCTAGACTTTGTAATTGTTTTGTTGAAAACCAAACATGAAAGGAACTCTGCTAAATAGGTATCTATGAGGCAATGGTAAGGTGGGGTGGGAGGGAGAAACATTCTCTAGTCTTATTATTAACTCTCAGTCTATTAGTGATTCTGTGTCCCTGGCCTACAAATCTCACACGTCTTCCTCAACCTTGGGTGGGACAGAATAGCCAAAGTTAAAGCTGTTCTTTGTTTCTGTTCCCCCGAGTTAGACTGCCATAAAGTTCTAATAAATTAGCCTCCGGAAACATAGTTTCTCTTGTGGGCAGGGCTTGTTAAGAAAAGAATGTGTTGGCCTATTTCTGTGGCTTATAACATCTCCTAACCATTAGAGGATGTAAGCTTGTGGCATCAGCCGTGGGTTATTCCTCCAAGGAGGGAGCCAATAGCCAATTAGATTTGGGATATGCAGGCATATGGCTGCCTCTGCTGCACAGTATTTCCAGGCAGGTGAGGTGTAGCTGGTGCTGATGGAGGAGTCTTGCTTGACTCAAGGAGACCCATATTTGCTTTATTGGTTTAGTGGCCTTTGGTAACACTCTCTGGTATTCCAGAGGCCATCTGTACACTTGCATGTGTGGTCTCAATACATCTTTCCCATGTTAACGTCAGGTCTTCGACAGCAGGGCCTTATCGCCTCTCTTCTTGCAGGTATCCCAGTTTAGAGGCAAGGAGCCTTTACCTTTTGTGGGGCCTTGGATCCCCTGGCCAACATCTCCCTGGTAGAATAATCCATTGCTGATGTCAGAGCTCCTGTATTAATATACTTTAAGTGCATAGCTTAAGGAGACTTTTAGTATTATATTTGGTTAGAGATAAATCCTTTTCCACAGTTCCTAGTCCTATTAGTCAATTACAGAAGGCAGTTTTAAACAGTTTTTATAAGAGATTACCCTCTATAATAGTTGTCTCCAATTTAAAAAGTAATTCATGGATTAAACTACCATCCAAACATCTTTGTCCATACCAAAGTAACCTACCAATAAATTATTTAATGTTTACATATCTATATATCTAGGGCTGGAGAGATGGCCTAGCGTTAAGAGCGCCGACGCTCTTGCCAGAGGACTGGGGTTTGATCCCTAGCAACCCACAATGGTGGCTGAAAGAACCGTCTGAAGCTCCAATTCCGGAGAACTCCAGTTCCAGGGGAATCCGAGACCCCTCTTCTGACATCCCGTGGCATTGCACGACAACAGGTGCACAGACTTGCAATGCAGACAGTACATTCATACACATACAGAAATTATTTTATAAAAAAATTAAAAAAAAAATATCTATATATCTAATTGCTTGTGCTTCATTAGTAGAAAATAAAGTTATTCCTGGAAAACTGCCAAAGCCCATTGAAAGGAAACAGCCAGGAATTGAACAAAAAAAAATTACCTATATATTCTAATTGCTTGTGTCTTCATTAGTAGGTCGAAAGGTTTCCTGGAAAACTGTCAGTCCACTGAAAGGAAACAGCCAGAATTGACCCAGAGTCCAATACAACAGTCCAGAGAAAGTAGACTGTTTTGCTTCTCATCCACCTGTGGCCCCTTTTCTAAGGCCAGGGAAACAATCTGTGAAAGAGGGGGCGTGGTTAAATGTAAGGGCTGCGATTGGGTGAATGGTGTGAAACTACAGCAATATGCTATAGCTGGACACTCATTTGGATCAAACTTTGATTGAACATACAAGCCCCCCCTGCTGGATGGTGGGACCCATTGGGCTGTGTGGGTTTTGGGCAAACTGCTTGCAATTGGTTTTACGTGAAGATGCTTGTACTCATAAATCACACTTATTGCTAAAACATAAAAAAAAAACTGAAGTAAAGAGAGACAATTAAAAAAAAAAAAAAAAAGGTGGCCGGGGGGGGGAGGGGTGCATGATCTGGGATGGGTGGGGTGGGGTGGGGGGAAGGGAAAAAGGAATACTAACGAAAAAAAAAAAAAAGGAAAATGAAAATTACAAAAACAGTCAATGAAAAAAAAAAAGAAAAGAATGTGTTGGGTCTATTTTCAAAATGGTTACTTTTATTAAGGACTGAGTTACAGCTTCCAAACTCCCTCAGACTGGATAAGAAACCAGAACAATGGGCTTGGAGAGATGGCTAGCGGTTAAGAGCACCGACTGCTCTTTACAGAGGAACCCGGGTTCGATCCCCAGCACCCACATGGCGGCCGAGAACCGTCTGAAACTCCAATTCCAGGAGAACTCCAGTTCCAGGGGAATCCGACACCCTCTTCTGACCTCCGCGGCATTGCACGACACGGGTGCACAAACTTGCATGCAGACAGTACATTCATACACACATGGAAATAAATAAAATTAAAAAAATTAAAAAAAAAGAAACCAGAAACATTTGTTGTGCTTTGTGTTTGAATGCTGGCATTATCTTTGTAGCTTTTAGATAAAATTCAAGGGAAAATGTAATCTACGTTGAAGAATAAAATACTGTCAGGCTTGAAAAGTAGCACTGTGAATTGATTGTACAACTGAACAACTAGTTCTTCTCCCTTGCCAGAGTTTGTTTTCTCTGAGAAAAAAATGTCAGCTTCGTGGGTGGGGGGGGCAATAATTGTTTGTTTTCAGAAGTCAGAGGCTATATTGCAAGCCATGCTTTACATATTTGTCATTTGTTCAGTGTCTGGATCATCCCTTCTTCTTGTATTATTAAAAGAAAACATCATTGGCAGAATCTTCTCCCTGTCAGAGCAGCTGGGGAGTCCCTTAGTGAAGTAGTCTTCTTTTTTCTCTGCTTTCTTTCTCTATACTCATGTGTGCAAGAAAAACTAGCAACATCTCTAGTCTTTCATCATTTACATTTCCAAAGTTGTATTCATAACGCAAGCTCTAAACTCACAATCTCATTCTTATTCAGAAACAATACTCTTTCAGTTCCCTTCTCCATATGCTCTATTCATTCCCACTATTGCCTTTGCTCATACTCTGTCTTATGCAAAAAGAAAATAACTGCTCTGTCCTTCTCAGTCCAGCTAAAACTCAAGATTGTCTGTGAAGCCCACCACCACTCTAGCCTTTTGGGGATATGTTCTAATGCTTCTAGTCTGTTCCACAGCCCATTGTCTTTTTTCCCCCATTTTAAAATAACTTCCTCTGCTTTATGTGTTGAGGTCTTGTCTCATCCGTAACAGATAATGTACCTCTTTCATACGCTCCACAGCAGCTAAGGCCCATCTCTGCTTCTGCCTGTAGATGACTTGCTTGATTGTTGTCTGCCACACTGGAGTGTTTCCAGCTGTGAATGTCTGAAATTCTGTAGTCAGAGAGGATTCTTGAAGTTTTGCTTTATTTCGACTTTACAGTGCTTCTCTAGGGAGAGAGGCTAACTGTTGACTTACCCAGCTTGTGCTTGCCAGGTGGAAACTGATGAAAGGTATATGAGATCTAGTATAAATTCACTTTCCTGGGGGCAGATCTTGGTTTGCCATTTGATTTTAGGTATTTGTTAAAGGCAATGCAATTCAGTTACTAAAGAAACCCCAAGAGCCAACTCTGACACCCTTTGGATTCATGCTACTTTAACATTATTTTTGCTTATTTCAATCCCCAGATACATCCATTTGATAATTATAGTTCTCTGCTTTATCACAATAAGATTTGGCATTAGTGTTCAGTTTCCCATCTCTGAAAATTTCCTAACGTGATATATTACATTTCAATGAAACGTACTGATATGTCATTTCAATAGCATTCATATTTATTTTCTGGATCCTTTACATACCATCTTCTGACTATTTTTTATTCTATATACACAGAGCCTTGAATCTCATATGAATTACATGTTAGTTCTGAAGCATATTGGAAACTAAGATCAATTTCCACTTCCTTGTTGGGGTATCGGCCCTGTTTGCCAACAGTCTGTTACCTCCTTCATGACTGAAGGGAATGATCAAGCTTTCCTTCCCTGCTGCAAAGGTGAAGGTGGATGTGCTTTCTTCCTTTGCTGTTTCAGAGAGCCACTAGGGCCAGGCAATGTGAGGTGGGTCCTTGTATGAAGGCCCCAAGAAGCTAGCAGGCTGTGAGAGGCCATTGTATGAAGCCGTGCAAATGGAGCCTGGTCTGCAGTGCGGACCGCAAGATTTTGGAGATGCCAGAGCTGTGAGACTTGTGCCAAGGAGAGCTGCATATAGGGAGTGGAAACAGCCCAAGAGAGAGATGTTTGTCACAGGCAGCAAAGCTGGAGGGGCAGAGCTATCTAAGCTTTTTGACGAGATCGGGCGCGTTCAGGGTGGTATGGCCATAGACAAGCCCTTTGAAACTTAAGTCCCAGACATGGAACATGGAGCTAGAGGAGTTGGCGTTTGCTCTGTGGGGTTTTTAGTTTTACTTCAGTCCAGTATTTCCTCTCTATGTCCCCATTCCTATGGGAATGTATATTCTGTACCATTGTATGTTGGAAGTATATAATCTACTTTTTTTTATTTTACAGGGGGTCACAGTTAAAGAGATTGCCTGGAGTCTGACTATTATGTACTGGAACCATAAGCCAAAATAAACACTTCCTTCATTTCTTGTGGTCTTTTTGAGATGAGGTTTCCCTGTAATCCCACCTTTCGGGCCTCAATCTCACAAAGACCCAACTGCCTCTGCCTCTCGGGAGTGCTGACACTAAAGACATGTACCACCATGCCCAGCTCAACTATTCTATAAGTTACTTTGGGTCATGGCATTTTATCACAGTAACAAAAGTGACTAATCATGCCTACATTACAACTGAGCAATTTGCCATGGAATATTAAATACGTTTTAGAGGAATCTTAAGCAACTAGACATGTGGCAAGAATCCAAGGAATTTACATTCCTAAACCATTTGTCTATTGATAATATAACCTAGAAGTCTCTGTGTTCACTGGATTTTTATCAGTGTTTACAATGCACAATGTGTAAATGTTTGCTTTTCTGCATTAACTAAACAACTCAAAGAAAGTGAGATGAGGAAAAATAAAAGCCACTTACTGTTGGGAGCTGCGGAGTGCTGCGCCTCAAAGATGGCACCGGTTTCCGCCTCCCACCCCCACGGGGTGAGCACTCCATGCAGCAAACATGTCCTTATTTGGTTTGGCTTTGCTGAAGCCCTCTGTTCCGCATAAAGATATCCTATCCTTGAGACCCACGTGGTGGAAGTCGATTGGTTGTGACATGCCTTATAGGTGGTGAACCAGGAAGGGACGAAGGGAGAGCGGATGTAAGGTTACCCGAATAAACTGCTTGAGGAAGATCGCTCTCGTGTAGTGTCTTCTTTCGCTGGACGAACGGGGACGCGACAACTTACATAAAAGAAACAAAAGTCGGAATTCTCAGATATCAAGTGTCACAAAAGGAATACTAGTAACTGAAAGAAACAAGGGGCCCCTGCATGATGTGTTTGTAAAAGAATATTCAGAGCTTACTGAAGTATATAAAGGAAATATAAGCTACATGACTTGTGAAAGTGGAATGTCCCTGTTAACTTGGGGGACTGTGTGAGGACAGTAGCAGAGGGGGATTTACAGAGGATCACAGCAATAGCCAGTTCCTATGATATTAGACAAGCCGGTCTGAAGGTCTCCTAAGGGAAACCTTGGAGGGCATTATGGATTAGGCACAGAGCAATATTTTCCTAAGATCAAACAAGGTTGTAGAATCCTCTGTTCTTTTTAAGACCGAGGCCTAGAAAACAAGAACTAAATGACTTAAATGTCCCAGAGTTTTCCAGATGGTGAAATGGGATCACATAAACAGCAGATTAGATTGGTTGCCGTCCCCCATCTATTCATAAAGGAAATTAATCTTCTTCCAAACACTCTCCAGCTGCTGTTCTTCTGTTTTTCTGGCCATTCTCAGCACAGTGGTTTATTACATGTGCTTGTAAGAAGCTCACTTGCATTCTTACTCTGCAGCCCACCAGTTGTCACTACCTCTGTTCCTGATGCCCTTTGTAGGAACAGCTGTCTGTGTCAAGGATATTGACATCCAAATTCCTCAGAGTTTCTAGTCTGGGAGGTACTGGAATCTGGGTCCCTCGTCCAATTCTGTCATAACTGAGTCACTTCAATCATGAATGAAATCATTCAAGGCCAGAATCATGGAAAGTCCTTCATGAAAATGATTCCCTCAGCTTCTGACTCTATGTAGTTCTTATTGGGGCTCAAAGGCAAAGACCTAGCCCAAGTTTCAACCTCTATCTTTCCTCTACTGTTTCAAACTTTCTTTGTGTTAGTATGTGTACCCAGCAAAGAGAAGCGATGAACAAAATCCTCACCCATCAGACTTTCTTCAGCACAGACTCCAAAGTCTCCATTGTACAAAGTCTTTTGAAACTAGGTAAAGAAAGACATATGACATTTCATCAAATTTCTCTCAGTACTAGCTTCAGCTCAGACAAGACACTGTGCAGCACACAGAATAAAACATAGCCTTTGTTCTGTTAGGAGGATGAGAAGGGGAAATCAGAGGAAGAAAACAGTGATATAAAAGGAACCACCATCACTTTAGAAACAGTACTAAACCTTGAAAGAGGACTCCAATTGTCTTTGTTTCTTACGATTATCTTTCATTTCTTTAGGTTTAATTTCAATATTGGGTCAAACTCCTTTTGTTCCTTCATCCATAGCTCCAGAAGAAAGCATAAATTAGTTTTCACGGCTGCAAAACTTCTACTTATGAAGGTTTTTCCAGCACAATGCTGTAGAAATTGAAAATGCTAGGTTTGACAGAACTCTGCTTTGAACTAGTTCTATTTCATATGTGCAGTGGAAAGCCTCTTTTTCATAACACAATGGACTATCTGGGGCATTGTGGCATTTACATAAAGACACTCACTTTTTTGGTGTGTTGTTTTTTGAGACAGGGTCTCCCTTTAGTCCCAGCTGGCCTGGAGCTTGCTATGAAGACCAGGCTGGCCTTGAACTCGAGGGGCTCTCCCTGCCTATGCCTCTTGAGTGCCGGGATTAAAGGCGTGAGCCACCATGTCCGGCTAGACAGTATCACTTTTAAACTATAGTTATAGGAAGAGCCATCGCATAGAAGTAGTTCTCCTAAGCCATTCATATCAGCCTGCAGATTTCCCAAATGAAAATAAATATTGAACTATTAATTCATGCCTTGAAGTAGAAAAATTTGCAGACTTCTTTTGTTAGCTAGTATTACCCATGGGAAATATGACCTCGAATATTCCTGCTTTAGTAGTTGTGAATGGCCAAAGGTTAAAAGGAAGCATGGACTTAGAATGGTGGGTGAAGAACACACAGGGAATTTTAAACTTGGGAGAATAATTCTTGAACATTACAAGTTTTTAATAACATGGAAAAGTTAATAAAAAAATATGGTCACGTGTACCATAATGGGTTTGTTGACATATAACAGTGGAACAGTGAGTCTAAACAGAGGGAGATTTTGCCCTCTGGGGAACATTTGGCATTATTTAAAGACATTTTAAAGTTACATTTGTGGTGTGTGTGGGGGGGTGTTTGTGTGTGTTTGTGTGTGTGTATAGAGGAGTCAGTCCTCTCCTTCTATGATGTGTGTCCTGGGGATTAAATTCAAGTCATCAGGCTTGGAGGCAATTAAAACAAAAAGGAGTTTATAAAATTTCAATGCAGGCTGGGCATGGTGGCTCACGCCTTTAATCCTAGCACTAGGGAGGCAGAGGCAGGCGGACCTCTGTGAGTTCAGGCCAGCCTGGTCTACATAGTGAGTTCCAGGACAGCTGGGGCTACAGGGAGACCCTGTCTCAAAAGGACAAAAAATTCAATACATTATTTTAAAATAACTATTTTAATAGTTTTAATACTAAATCATTTAAGAGCATGATACCTAATATGAAAATTTGGTTAGATAATAATATAGGTGTACTTGCTATTGTACGTAAATGAAGAACTCATTAAGTACTTGTAAATTCAGTGTTGAAGGACTGCAGAGATGGCTCAGCATTTAAGAGTGTCTGTTGCTTTTGCAGAGGACTAAGTTCAGTTCCCAGCACCCACATGAGGTGACTCATAACTGCCTACAACTCCAGAGGTTCCAGTGCCCTCTTCTGGCCTCTGAGAGCACACACATAAACATGTACACACACACACACACACACACACACACACACTCAAAGTCACATGTACACAATCATGAAAAGGTAATAAATCAAAAATGTTAAGTTCAACATTGAACATTTTTAAAAGAATTAAAATTTTCCCTAAGTTTTGCCTATGTAAGAAAAGAGAGCCAACTCTGATGGCACATACCAATAGGCAAATGCTGGAAAGACATGAGCCACAGTTGAAGGCCAATTTGGGGTAAAATTTGCTAGGCTTTGTAGCATATACCTGTAATCTTAGTACTCAGAAGGCTGAGGCAGGAGGATCTCCACAAATTTGAAAGTAACCATAACTATAAAAAAAGGAGGCTGGAGAGATAGTCTAATGGTTAAGAGCACCGACTGCTCTTGCAGAGGACCCGGGTTTGATCCCCAGCACCCACATGGTGGCTGAGAACCGTCTGTAACTCCAATTCCAGGAGAACTCCAGTTCCAGGGGAATCTGAGACCCTCTTCTGTCCTCCATGGCATTGCACGACACGGGTGCACAAACCTACATGCAGACAGTACATTCATACACATACAAAAATAAAATTTAAAAAAAGGAAAAAAAAGACTCTAAAACAAAAGAAAGTAACCCAATCTACCTATCAAGTTTTAGAACAGCCTGGACTACATAGTGAGTCACTCTCTTAAAACAATACCACCAATAATAATATTAAATAAGAGAAAAGGAAACCCATTTAGGACACATTAGAACATCAGTGATGTGGTAAGACAAAGCTATTGTATAATACAACTTAGGGTCAAAAGCACACATGAGCACACACACACACACACACACACACACACACACATATATATATATATGTGTGTGTGTGCCCTATACTTAATAATATATATATATATATATATATTAAAAGCAAAGGTAAATGAAAAATATACTCACCCCATAACTTAACTGAAAGTCAATTTTCTCCCATGAAAGTTAGTTTTGTTTACTGATGTGTTACTAGCAACATTGCCTTTGCTGATGCCTTTTTTTTTTTTTTTTTTTGGTCTTTTTGAGACAGGGTCTCCCTTTACTCCCAGCTGGCCTGGAGCTCACTCTGTAAACCAGGCTGGCCTTGAACTCACAGAGATCTGCCTGCCTCTGCCTCCCAAGTGCTAGGATTAAAGGCATGCACCACCATGCCTGGCGCTGATGCCTTTTTAAAGACCATTTCATATTTGAGACTGGGTCTCACTTTATAGCCTAACCTGGCTTGCAACTTTCTATGTAGCCCGCCTGGCCTCCAACTCACAGGAGCATTCCTGTCTTAGCCTCTAGAGTCTTGGGATTAGATTATGATCATGTACCACTGTACTCAGCTTTTCAAGAGGTTTTGAAAAGTAAAATTTGAAATATTTTTAAAAAGAAAATAATTTAAATATTTAAGCCAGACATGTGGGTTAAATATTTTTAATCCCAGCACTCAAGAAGCAGAGGAAGTCAGATGTCTGTGAGTTCAAGGCCAGGCTGGTCTGCACAGTGAGTTCCAGGCAAGCCAGAGGTACATAGTGATATCCTGTCTCAAAAATTTAAAAAGTATATAAAAATTAAAACAAATCAAACCAAGCTCCTAACACAGAAAACGAAAAAACAAAGAAGAAAAGTAAAAAATGTGAAATCTTTAACTTAAAGATTCCAGTGCTGATTCTTTTCATAAATCGTAATTTTTTCAGGCAAAATTAAATTACTATAAAATCAAACATTTTTAGTTTTATTTTATGTGTATGAGTGTTATGCCTGCGTATATGTAAGTGCACCTGTGTTGTGCAATGTCCAGAGAGGTCAGAGAGGGTGTTGAATCCTCCAGAACTGAAATTTTGTTTGGTCGTCGGCCACCATGTGGGCGCTGGGAATTAAACCTGGGTCTTTTGCAAAAACAGCCAGTGCTCTTAACCACGGAGCCACCTCTCCATTCCCCAAAGTCAGACATTTTAAACTAAACAATTTTATGACATTCAGAACATTCACTATGTTATGAATCACCAAGCCTCTTATACTAAAACTTTCCCAGTATTTCGAAGTAAAATTGCTTACCCACTAAGTAATGTCTCCCTTCCCTTGCCACCTAGCATCTTCCGTTTTTCATTGTGCTAGTGTAAATTTATTTTGGATATTTCATATAGGTGGAATCACATATTATGTGGTCTTTTGTGTCTGGCTTCTTTGATTTAGTATACTATTTTCGAAGATCATCTATTTCATAGTAGTTATCAGCGCTTAATTCTTATGGATGAGAATATTCCATCATATGGGTACAATAAATATATTCAGTTATCTGTTGATAGATACTGCACTTGGTACCACATTTGACTCTTATAAAGTTGTTATAGACACGAGTACATTTTAAGTACGTGTTTTTAGCTATTTCGAGTAAACAGTTGGGAGTGGAATTGTTGGGTTATATAGTAACTCTGGGTTCAAGCTTTTGGGGAACTGATGAGCTATTTTCCAAAGCAACTGCACCATTTTGCATGCTTAGCAGCAATGGTGGAAAATTCCATTTTTATATCCTTGCCTACTCTTATTATCTTCAGGCTATGTTTTGATATTTTTATTGCCATGCTTCTGGGTCTGAGGTGGTACCTACGTCTTTGTCCTTTCATTTTGCATTTCTCTAATGCCTTGTGATGTTGAATATCTTTGCAAATGCTTTTTTCACCATTTTTGATGTCAATTACTTTTTACTTCAGAATATTTCTGATATTTCACAGGTCCCTTTACATAGTGCAGAAGATGGAAATCTCAGCAACAAACAAGTAGGAGAAAACTCATGATAAAAAATTGTATTTGGCAGATGCCCAAATGTCCTCCTGTCCCTAACTCCTTTGAATGTCATGCTTTTACAACATTGGAAAGTTCCTTCTTGATATTAAGCATACAGACCTGGGCTCTGTGCTGATTCAGTGAAATGAAATAGCAAGAATAAAATAAAAGAAGGAGGACACATATGTTTGGATGATATGTTAATCCATGAATTACATTTTTTCCTGTTAAATATGACAGGGTCTTACTGTGGCCTATAACATCTCCTAACCTGTAGAGGATGTAAGCTTGTGGCATCAGCCATGGGTTATTCCTCCAAGGAGAGAGCCAAAAGCCAATTAGGTTTGGGATATACAGGCACATGGCTGCCTCTGCTGCACAGTATTTCCAGGCAGGTGAGGTGTAGCTGGTGCTGACGGTGGAGTCTTGCTTGACTCAGGGAGACCCATATTTGCTTTATTGGTTTAGTGGCCTTTGGTAACACTCTCTGGCATTCCAGAGGCCATCTGTACACTTGCATGTGTGGTCTCAATACATCCCTCCCATGTTAACGTCAGGTCTTCGGCAGCAGGGTCTTATTGCCTCTCCTCCTGTAGGTATCCCAACTTAGAGGCAAGGAGCCCTTACCTTTTGTGGGGCCTTGGATCCCCTGGCCAACATCCACCTGGTAGAACAATCCATTGCTGATGTCAGAGCTCCTGTATTAATATATTTTGCCTGAGTGCATAGCCCTAGGACTTTAGTATTATATTTGGTTCTGAACAGAGAGTAATCCCTTCCACAGTTCCCATGTCTAGTAGTCAATTAAAGAAAGCAGTTTTACCGGTTTTATAAGAGATTACCTCTACAATAGTTGTCTCCAATTTACAGTTGGGGAGCGACCTCATCATTGTCATATTTCTCCTTGTTCTATGGGTGGGAAGGCAAGGAAGTCTCTCATATCAGAACCTTTGTGGCACCTAGAAGGTAAGTTTCATTAGGACTCATTATAACTAGTTGTTACATGTAGGATCCACAGAGGGGTTCGATGTTTATGGCAATCTGAGGCTTTTCTTCCTTTGAATGTTCAGANGTGCAACTGGTTCTGACATGATAGAGCTCTGTTTTCTAGTCAGTGCATAACATATTTTGCATCTTCTGAACTTTTCCACTCTTTCATTCCATAACTTCTGTGACCTTAAAAGATATCACCTTGACTTTCATATGACCTGATGGTATGTTTTGTTTTCTACAGAAAGGTACTGGGTTTTGAAATGCCTTCCCCTCCATCCTTTTTTGCTTGTAGGAAAAGTCAGAGGCAGGCGGATCTTTGTGAGTTCAAGGCCAGCCTGGTCTACAGAGTGAGTTCCAGGACAGCTGAGGCTACAGGGAGACCCTGTCTCGAAAAGACCAAAAAAAAAAAAGTCATAAAAAATGTTGACGTGGCTCTCCCGTGCCACCACAGGGATCTCCCTCCAGGCTTTCTGACATAGGTCTCACAGAGCACGGTCAATTTACTGTTTGCCTTTGGCTCTTTATTCCAATGTGCAGATGATAAACAAGCTCACGCTATGCTGGACCTAAATGTAACACAACCTCTCCCAGTTTGAGATTCTCCTCTGGACTCCTCATCAGAGAGTCCAATTGTTAATGGAAAAGACCATCTTAGATGAGTATAATTAACATGTTCATTACATTGGGTACAATCTATCCCCAATTTTAGAGGTTTTCACACCTTGAGCAATGTATTAGAAAAGGATCTAGTAAAATTCATCATTAGATGGCTTTAATGAGGGAAATGGTCTCATTTATATTATTTTCAGATCTCTCTCTCTCTCTCTCTCTCTCTCTCTCTCTCTCTCCTTTTCAGACAGGGTTTCCTTTTAGTTCCAACTGGCCTGGAGCTCACTATGTAGACCAGGCTGGCTTTGAACTCACAGAGATCCACCTGCCTCTGCCTCCTGAGTGCTGAGATTAAAGGCGTGCACCACCATACCTGGCTTGTATCTCTTCTTAATACTATTATTAGGTCTTGGCTCTTTTTTCTTCTTCTTAACTTACAGATATATTTTCCATCAGTACTTTTCTTGTGTGTCTGTGTTTAGTGTAAAGTATTCTTTATATATTTTGGTGTTTTGAAATTTTTCTACAATGCAAATTTTTTACCACTATTACTTTTGGAATGAGTTACATACATAAGGGTATTAAACATTTGGGGAGTATTTTTTGTTTGGTACGGGGTCTTGTTACATAAGCAGGTCAGCCTTCACTCAGGATCCTCCTGCTTCTGCCTCCAGAGTGCTAGTGTAGACATGGGCCAGCACAGCCAGCATTAGTGAATATTTTTCAGTGAAAGTAACATATACAACAATGTGCATATTTGGAGCCTATCAGATAAGCAAACTTTTTAGATTAATATCATTTAATTTTGGAAAGGATATGAAGAAACTGGCATTCATATGCTCTGAGTAGGAAGGAGGCTTTTTTAAAAGACAGCTGTAAAAGATCTTTTTAAATCTAAGATGTACATCTTCTCTGACATCATTTCCACTAACAGAGTGGAACTCCTCTACAAAGTAGTTTTTTTGCAGTGGTAAAGATTGAATCCTGGGGTTTTGTTCAGGCTGGGAAAGAATTTACACAATTAAGCTATATCTCATATATATATATATATATATATATATATATATCATATTTGGTCATTTGGCCTATAATAAAAACATTACTTCTTTGCTAATAAAATAATTTAATTACTAAGAATATGCCCTCATAATATACTAGGAGCTGCCAGATACAATTTACTTGTTAATAGGAGGTCTATTCAGTTTGAAAATCATTACTTATAAAATTTTATTTATACCAAATAGACATCAAATCTATAAATAAAAATTTTTAAGTATTTATCTTATGGGGCTGGAGAGATGGCCTAGCAGTTAAGAGCTCCGACTGCTCTTGCAGAAGACCCGGGTTCGATCCCCAGCACCCACATGGTGGCTGAGAACCATCTTGAACTCTAGTTCCAGGGGAATCCGACACCCTCTTCTGACCTCCACGGCATTGCACAACACGGGTGCACAGACCTACATGCAGACAGTACATTCATACACATAGAAAATAAATAAAATAAATAATAATAATAATGTATTTGTCTTATGATTTTGTAATTTCTATNATATATATATATATATACACAGTTTTTTGTTATTTATTTTTATTTTGTGGAACAGATATTCTCATAGTGTAAAAAAAATGTATATATGACCAGATACATGCACAGCAAACATTTGGAGATATATATCCCAAATAATTAATGGCCATTATATTTATGGAAGGTAATCAGAAATTCCTTTACTTCATATATTTCTATTTGAACAAAAGAAATGAGCATTTACTTCTATTTTAACTTTTTTTTTTGGTCTTTTTGAGAAAGGGTCTCCCTGTAGCCCCAGCTGTCCTGGAACTTACTCTGTAGACCAGGCTGGCCCTGAATTCACAGAGATCTGCCTGCCTCTGCCTCCCAAGTGCTAGGATTAAAGGCGTTTGCCACCACGCCCAGCATCATTTACTTCTTATGTAATAATAATGATAACACTGAAAAGAAAGACAATTAGTAGACAAGTGGGGCTCAAAGAGTGAAAATCTACATAACAAATACCCTTTCAGGAATGGAATCTGCAGCAACCAAGGGATTGGACAACTTCACATAAGTCGTAATTTTCACCATGGTTTAGTAAATCTAGTTAAAGGAGGAAGTGATTCATCAGGTGATCTAGAACAGCACATTGAAATCATTGCCCTGTGGCAACACAGGTTTGTTGAACTATTTCATAAACACCATTGAAATGAGCTTGGAGAAAGCTGAGGTCAGCCACACATTCTGAAAGGTATATATATAGACAGTCTGGGTTAGAAACGACTTCTCATGAAAGGGGGCCAGTATAGAAGCTGTTATAAAATGAGGCTTTGTTTCCCTCTTAGTTGGATTTATGTGACATAAGATATACATTTGAAACATATTTATTCATTCACATTCATATTTTCCTCTGAAAATAGATGAACATTTAGGGCTTTTGCCTAGTTTTCCAATATTGCAAATAATACTATAGAATTTATGGGCTTGTATGATGGTTAAAGGAACTGCTGGGTATAACGTGTTTGATTCATTGGCTGGTACATAGTAAGTATTCAATAAATGCTGATGGTGGCTTTTTTATTCAAACATATTGCCAAATGTTTTATAGTTGAATAACATATTTTACTCACTTCAGTTTTCATACAGGATCTGAGTAAAGCATACAGTTTTATCATAGCATTTTAATCTGAACAAGGATTTCTTTGATGGTTTCTTCTGATGGTTTCAGCAAAGTGAATATTTGGATACAATTATGGGGTTTGTCTATTTCATAGAATTTATAAACAAACAAATGGCCAGCACAACTTGGACTCTGGAAGTTGTAGGGAACATTGGTTAGCAGTGTGGGTTAGATAGTAATTTACTGAACAAAGTAGCTGTAGACTATTTCTCAAAGACTTTACACCTTAGCTTTAATGAAAGTCAGTTGATCCATAAGACTCTGGAAAAATACTGCTCTGGTTGCTGCTTAATTTTTAGGGAGATAGCACCAGATACTTGTCTTGGACCCTCCCTCACTGTTCAAAAAAAAAATACCTGGCAAGTAACTTAAGAGAGGAAGGGTTTGCTTTGCATTAGGTTTCAGTTCATAGTCCTTGGCTCTGTTGATTCTGTGTCCAAGGCAAAGGCAAATGACATGGAGGTGATGGACAGAAAACAGAGAGAAAAGAAAGAATCAGGGACAAGGTACAACTTTCAAAGGCACGCCCTCCCCACCCCCAGTGATCTAATTCCTCTATTGGTGTCCTACATCCTAAGGTTTCTACTATCTCTCAATAGGATACCAGCTGGGGACACAGGTAGTAATTAATAGCAATAAATTTCTACACAGTTGCCATAAATCAGGCACTGCATGGGCACACTTTTCCTTTAATGCTCCTTCAGATTAATCTTATGAGTGAGACATGATCATTTTGACCCCCACTTTTCAGATGAAGAGGCTGAAGCTGAGAAACAGGCTGCATCACTTTGTTGTAGGATGGCTGGCCCAAGTCGAAACCCTGTACATTTTCCCTTCCACTGCTCTGCCTTTCGCCCACCTACCAGCTCCAATAGTTAGTGATTTCGAATAAGGCACTTTTGAAAATACTGTTATTTCACTGACCATTTAAGAATGGGACTTATTTGGGGCTGGATAGCTAGCTCATCGGTTCAGAGCACTGACTACTCTTGCAGAGGACCTGGGTTTGATTCTCAGCACTCACATGATGGCTGACAGCTGTTTATAACTCCAGTTCCAGGGCATCTGATGCCTTTTGACCTCCGTGGGCATCACATGACATGGTGCACTTATGCACATGCAGGCAACACACTCCTACACATAAATAAAATAAGTAAAATATTTGTAAACTTTTTTTAAAAGATTGGAACTTTTGGAATCTTCCTGTATGTAAAAGGGAGAGGATAAAAGAGATTTGGGTGAGTTATGAGATCCATGATCTATCTTTTTTCTTAACATTACCAGACTAGAAACACTAAGAGAGTTGGCAAAATATGTAGAGGGTAATGTTCTTGCAGATTTGGTGACAATCAGCACATTTCACTCTCATGTTTTTATGAATAAGAAGATATTTTTTCCTTCTTGGGAAGGTTGCTAAATCAATAGCCAAGGAACTCTGCCAGGAACTTTATTTAGGAAGAATAAGAGTTAGCTTTAAAAAGACAATAAAAGTGTTGCAGAAGAGAAACAAATTAAATTCTATTAAAAACCCAGTGCCGGGACTTGTGGGCGGGAACCGGGGTCGCAGGGGAGACGCCATAACGCGCCAGGCCAGGTAAACAGCTCCTCAGCTCTAGGCGGGGTCTGGCGGGGGGCAGCTGGGAGAGGGTCTCGCTGTGAACCCGTCTACGGGGTCCCCGGCCCAGAGGGACCGCGCTCGGGTGAGCAGGGTCGCGTTTCCCTCTGCTCTGGTCCCGGCTGGACT
>VZQC01010772.1:366007-508775 GCA_009823505.1 Rhizomys pruinosus | reverse complement strand
AAAAAAAAAAAAAAAAAAAAAAACTATGAAAGATGTAATGTAGCAATTTAAAAGTTGAAGTAATTTCAGTTTTATGGGTTCTTTTAAAAATTCTTGAAAATAATTCAGAATAATATTTTGGTTCAGTGGCAAGGGACATGAATTGGGACTCGAGACACTCAGATTCTAGTCTCAGTTCCATCTAGATAATATAAACCTTGAACAAGTCACTATACCTTTCTTCATTTGCACATACATGAAATGTTTTCATGATTGGCAGAATGATCCATAAGTTCCCTAATTTTAATACTGTATTCTGAAAATGAAGAGATTTTATGATATATATATATATATATATATTGAACGCACTTCACATGAGGACTGTGTGCTGAATTCTGTTTTATCAGTTTAGAGTGTTTACTCAAAGGTCTGCATGGACAAGTTTCAATCAAGACATGCTTAGTTCTTAATTCATCCTGACATTTACGACTTATGGAAGTGTATAAATTGAGAAACATTTTTATAAACATTGGGCATTATATGTTAATTTCCACATGCAAAATGAGTGTGTGTACACCATAATGAATTTGAAATTCTCCTGGCCATTAGAAACTTATTTATGGTTGGGAATATACTGCTTTGGAATTGTAATTGCCTAGCAACTTTAAAAGTATATATAGACATTTCATTCATTATATTTGTTAATTCCTTCCACTCTCTTGTTCCTTAGTCTCTCCCATATTTTGTGCCAGACTTTCAGGATATGATAGTTAAGAAGACTCCATTACCCTATGAATTTATAGTCTGGGACAGTGGTGTGGTTGTGGTGAGATAATGTGTATGTGTAGTTCATTTTTATTAAAAATAGAGAAAAAGGCAAGTCAGGAGTGTAACAAAATCCTGGGGGAATTTAAGGCTCTAAAGGGGAGGGGAAGATGTTTGTATTATATTGTAGCCTGTTGACTCTTGTGGGTTACACTTTTTCCTTCCTTGAATTTCAATTGCATAGACTTAAGCAGTAACATAATTTATTTTCTCTACTCCTGTTGCTGCCTGATACTATATATTATACTTTTTACATTTTTTTCTCTTTTGACTTTTGGTATAGTTGTAAGTTGTCATACAGTTAGAAGAAATAACACCCTTTATCTGATTCCCTCCAGGGCTAATATAATTATTGCATAGCATCACAACTAAGAGATTGAAATAGATACAGTCTATCCATTGTTTTCAGATTTTGCCAGTTTTTTTAAGATTTATTGTTATTTTGTGTGTGTGTGTGTGTGTGTGTGTGTTTGTGTGTGTGTGTGTGTGAGTTTAATGCTGCATGTGTGTGGATTCCTGCAGGTGCCAGAAAAGGGCATCGGATCCCCAGAAGCTGAAGTTATAGGCATTTGTGAGCTGTCTGATGTGGCTGCTTGGAACGGAATTAAGGCCCTCTGAAAGAGCGGCAAGGGGGTCTTAACCAATGAGCCATGTCTCCAACCTCAAGATCGCACCAGTTTTCACAAGTATTTCTATGTGTATTTTTAGTTCTCTGCAGTATTCACCAATTATCACCAACACTTCACCAATTATCATGTAGCAATTTCTGTCATCACTCCAGGCAAGCACAGAACAGTTCTCTCCCCACAAGGATTCCTGGTGTTGCTTTTCTAGTTAGTCTTCCTCCCTCTCTCCTGGACCCCTTTCAATCAGTGATCTGTTTTCCATCTGCCTCTGATCTTTTCATTTCAAGAATCTTATGTAAATGGGAGCACAGAGACCTTTTGATTTAGTTCCTCCTCCCCTTGGCATAATTCCTCAGACATTCATGGAGGGAATGCAACCTTGACTGAAAATTTGTTCCTTTTCATTGCTGCATAGTATCCTATCCGATAGATGCATGGTTAAGTAATCACCTATCAAAGAAGTGCTTAAAAAAGTGCTGATGTTTCCATAGTTTTTTTTTTAATTTCTACCCTATTATAAGTTCCCATGTAAAGGTTTTATATGAGTTTAGATTCTACACTTCTGCACTTCTGGAATAATTGTGTAAGAATACAGTTGCTAGCTGGGAGTGGTGGTGATACCTTTAGTCCCAGTACTCAGGAGGCAGAGGCAGAGGCAGGCAGATCTTTGTGGTCTACACAGTGAGTTTCAGGACAGCTGGGGCTATAGGGAGACCCTCTCTCAAACAGACAAAAAAAATATATAATTGATGTATTATAAAGTAGTTGCATGTTTGAGTTTCAAAGAAACTCTCCTACAATGACTATACCATTTTACATTCCCATTAGCCCAGAGGGACTGTTCTGTGTCTGTCAGCTTTTGGCATTGTCACTAGATTTTTTTTTCTTTCTCTTTAGCTATTCTATATATGTATGTAGTGATATGTCCTCATAGTTTTAATTTGCAATTTCCTGATGGCTAATGATGCTCATTTGCCACTGCTAGATCCTTCAAAATGTATTCTTGTAGAAATTCATATATGTATGCAATGAGATATGATTCTACTCACCCCTACTTCAGTCCTGCAAGTTCCCCAGGTCCACCCCAACATGTCCACTCCCAACTTCTTTTCCTCTTTTTTTGGTTTTGAGGACCCACTAAGTACAGTACTGCTTCCTAAAGGTACATGGGTGTGTGGCTAGATCTTAGGCGAAGTGTCTGCTATGCCTTTTGTCCATTTTCTACTTTGATTATTTTAAAATGTTGAGTACTAAGAATTCTTTATACATTTTGAATACTAATCTTTTCTTGGTGTACGGCTTAAAACTGTAGTTCTTGCAGTATGTACCTTGTCTTTCTAATCTCTTCACAGGAAGCTTTGCACAACAAAGACTTCATTTGGGTGTGGTCCAGTGTATTAACTTTTTTTTAAAGACTTTCTTTTTTTAAAATTTATTTATTTATATATGTGTATGAATGTACTGTCTACATGCAGGTCTGTGCACCCATGTCGTGCAGTGCTGTGGAGGTCAGAAGAGGGCGTCGGATTCCCCTGGAACTGGAGTTAAAGACGGTTCTCAGCCACCATGTGGGTTCTGGGGATTGAACCCTGGTCCTCTGCAAGAGAAGTTGGTGCTGTTAACAGCTAGGCCATCTCTCCAGCCCCATGTATTAACTTTTTTCCAGTGGCCTGTGTATCTGGTGTCAAGGTGTATATATATTACTTCCATCACTTAATCTTATTCCTTCATTATTTTTCTGCAATCATCCTATTCACTCTTTTAGCAGTCCCAAATCTCAAATATGTTCTGTACAAGTGTCTTTGAACCTAATAGTATGTGAGTATGTTATGCATGCTCTTACCGTATTAAAATGACTGTCATCGTTTTGTAACTCAAAAAATAATGTCTCCTTTTAAGTTGTCCAGTGCAACTTTTAAAAAAGTATGTACTAGAGATTCAAATAGATGGTGCCAAGGAGGATTTTGGTTTCACTTTCTAAAATTAAAAATATTTTGGCAAAACTAGAGTTTTTCAGCAAAGATTTTGTTGTTTTGTTAAGTTATTCAGAGAACAGATTTCTATTGTCATTTAAGCACAGTTTGAGCATTTATTTCTGTATTTTGAGTTTGACATTGTGAATCATGCCTACATGCTTAGTAGGCTTTTTCCACTCAGTATCATCAGAGCAATGAATAAAACATTATTGAATCTGATGGCCTAGATGACATATTTTCCCTTTGTAGCTACTTAATATTCATTTTAGCTGTTTATTTCGTGTGGTGCTGGGGATGGAACACAACATATTGCATATAATAGGCAAGTGCTCTGTCACTGAGCTAACATCCCCAAACCTTAACAATTTTTATAATCGCTATTAGTTTTAGGTGATGCTTATTACCTCATTTTACAAATGCGTGTGCTTAAGTTGTGAGAAGGACTTACAGGAAAAGGCTAGTGATTAATTTCAAGAATGTTCATTTCTTCATGGTGGTTCTTAAAGATCTCTTGTCCCTTCATGGCTTCCGTATTTGCTCCAGCAAATATGTATTTAGGATAGTAAATTCCTACTTGAAAAAAAAAAAAGGAGCAAGCTTGTGTAAGTCAGTGACCAAAAAAATACTCACTGTGGCCAAATCCTTACCACCACCTGTTTCTGTAAATAAACTTTGATTGGAACTCAGCCATATCCCTCCATTTATGTATTGTCTGGCTGTATTCATAGCACAATGTCTGAATTGAAACAGAGACCATAGGGCCTACTAAGTAAGTTTTTATCAAGTCTATTTACTCTCTGGACCTCTGTAGAAAAAGAATTGATAAACTCACAGATAAGGCACTCTTCTTTTTCTTTTTTTTTTTTCTTTTGAGACGGGGTCTCCCTGTATCCCCAGCTGGCCTAGAACTCCCTATGTAGACCAGGCTGACCTCAAACTCATAGAAATCTGCCTGTGTCTGCTCCCAGGTGCTAGGATTAAAGGTGTACACCTCCACACTTGGGTAAGGCACTTTTTAAATTGATTATTTTTCTATTTTGTAAAGGAATTTTTACATCTTTGCCTTTACTTTTTGTACCTTTTAGTTATGTTTCTATGGAGTATTCTGGTTCAGAAGAGTGCATTTATTTTCTTCACTAAGCCTAACAGCAAAATTAGGGATGTGTCGAGAATGGAGGAAGCTATTTTTTGTTGTTGTTGTTGTTGTTGTTGTTGAAGTATGGGTTATTTGAGTGTGAATATAAATTTATAGACACGGTGACTAGAGAAAGAAGAGTGCCTTATCTGTGTGTATTAAAATATATTTTAAAATTAGAAATGCCTATTTAAAAAAAAACTTCTCAACAAAAACAAAAGATACCATAACAAAGTTAAAAAGGCAAATCTATAGGGAAATAGCATCTAAATATGCTGCAGAAACTTTAATTTCCAGTCACGTGACTTATATTAAATGCTGATCTTTATTTCCTTGGTAAAATATAGTATTTACTGAATACTTGGTATTAGTAGGTTGGTTTTCAGTGTGCATGTATACGCACTGATCTACTTTGCTACTGAACTGACCTTCAATAGTTTGGAGTGTGTGTGTGTGTGTGTGTGTGTGTGTGTGTTCCTGGGCCCAGGGCCTTGTGCAAACTGGGCAAGTGTTCCGAGCTTGAAGTATATCTTCATTTTGTGTATTTTTATACATATAATTTAGTATTCTACAACCTGATGAGATCTGAGCCAGCGGAGTTGGTGCTCTTATGGAAACAAGGGAAATGATACAATGTATGGGTTTGCTTCATATCTTATGGCAGGTAAGGGATGGAGCTCAGGAGTGGACATTGAAGAAAACACTTCAGTTCATGGATAATTCTTGAAACTGGTGATGATCAGATTAGGTTCATTATAATGAAAGGCATTCAGTTGTTTTAGGAAGAGTTGATGAATGCAAATTGCTAAGAAAATTACTGTCTAATTAAGTATGGATCAGACAACTAGAAAAGATTTATATAAAATAAGTACAGGAATTAAAAGAAGGGTTGTGCACACTCATTGCATTGTATGTATCTTCAGTTCTTTGAGGTTTTATCCTTAGAATTCCATCAAAATTTCTTTGCAATCAAGAGAAATGTCTCAGCTTCTTGGCCCGCTATCACCAGTTTGGTGATTGAGTGTACCTTTGCCACTGATAAAATGAAATGAAGATAACATGAAATGTTTGGTATGTGGGATGTTAAAGAATAATTTTTCACCTGAATTGACCTTTTCGTATGAACTGTTCTAATGCAGATTAGATTAAATGATTCTCTATAGTAGGTGTTCTATGTAATGAGCTCCTATTGATCCATAAAAATAGGTACAGAATGTTTTTTTTTTTAATGTGGATGTGACTTTTCAAAAAGCAGTGGACAGTTACGAATTGGCATTTTCCAGATAGACAAATAAGATGATGACTATAAAAGAAAAGATGCTCAAGTTCACCCTATTAGGGAAATAGAAACCATTTTTCCAAAAATACATTGCCTTTCCATTGTGTCCCTGGCCTCTAGATGAAGAACTACAGGCAATCAATGGCTGCTGAGAGAGGGACAATTAGTTTTCTCCAGGGACAAGCTCCCTGATAGGTGATTATCCAGTCACAGGTGTTCAGGTCTACACACATGTAGACATGACTATCACTTAGGGGACTTAGTCATTTGTTTATGTATAACATTATATACATGCATATGTATAGATTTGCAACAATAATAAAAAAGTGGTCAGGATACTGAAATAAAAAATACATTAACAGGTGGGGCGTGGTGGCGCACACCTTTAATACTAGCACTTGGGAGGCAGAGGCAGGCAGATCTTTGTGAGTTCAAGGCCAGCCTGGTCTTACAGCAACATGGCAGTTCAAGGAGCGCAAGCGGGCCTACAGGGAGACCCTTCGTCTCGAAAAGACATAAAAAAAAATACATACCTAAAGACAAATAGAAATTATTTTTATGTATTATTTATTTATTTTTAACAAATATAGACCACGTGTCCGCTCATTCGCCCCCCACCCGTCAGAGCTCGTGCATTCTGCCAAACAATGCTTTCATCTGTCTTACGTCTTTCATTCAATATTTACCATGTGGGGCCGTGACTGTTTTGGCAGCGTTCACTGTTTCTTCTTCTGTCTCTTTCTTTACTGCGACTAAACTTCCATTGTGATCAGAATACAAGAAGCCCCCCAGTTTTAAAATATGCATAGGAGTTTTGAGCCAGCCAGGTATATTTATTACACATTGCTAAGGACGCTGCACATGTAGGGGGATTAGTTAAACAGTCGGCCCTGTGCACTATCATAACACAAATATGGGTCTCCGAGGCATATGAGCAAGACCCCACCACCGTCAGCACAAGCTACACCTCCCTGCCTGGAACATCACTGTGAGCAGAGGCAGCCATGATGCCTGTCATATCCCAAATCTAATTGCGTATTGGCACTCTCACCTTGGAGATACCCATCGGCTCCTGCCACGCTTTACTATCAATGCTCACAGCGTTAGGGCATGTTTAGCCACCAGTCACAGCCCGGTCACTATTAACAGGGGGGAAATTGTTATTCCATGGATTCACATATCCCAACATGTGTCTATGGCTACAAGTACCCCTACATCCACTCAACTATCTGTGCTCTCCACTACCTATATAGTCTCTTGTTGTTGTCCTCATTAGGCGGTCCGAGGTCTTATTCCTGGACCCACTGTCAGCCCCTGCAACAGGCACCGCCAGATTTGACCCAGGTCCCAGTACAACCAGCCCCGCAGAAGAGGACGTTTTTACTTACCGTCTCCCACCTGTGCCCCTTTTCTAAGCCAAGGGAATCTACAACCTGCGGAGAGGGGTCGTGGTAGAAATGGAAGGGCTGGCGATCTCGGGGCTAAGTGTAGTGAAAACACAGCATGTAGTCTGGACACTCCTATTGACAACTTGCTATGAAACAAACAACCTGTCACCGCCCCACTGGATGGTGGGAGCTTGTAGGTGTCTTGGGCACAACAGCCTGCAGATAGGTTTTGCATGAAGGATTGCTGGTGTTATCAATGGATTATCACTTAATAGCTAAAAATGAAAACAAAACAATACAAGAGAGACGAGAGAAAATCAGATATATATGGCAATGAATAGATTCCTGGGAATGGGGTTGGGGGGGCAGGAGGGAGGGGGGGGAAGGGGAAGGGAAATATACGAACTGGAATGAAAAAATTATGAAATGCACAAAGCATAAATAAAAAAATCATAATTTAAAAAAAAAAAAAAAAAAAAAAAGAAAGAAAGAACAGTTCCCTTCAGACTGATCTGTGTGAACAGATGCAGATGCAGATGCACACAGGCGTTCTAGAGTATACTAAGTGGGAAGCTAGGATAAAGAAGCCATAGAACAGTTGTACACCACGATTACACTTATCTGAAAGCAAACAAGCTTATCGTGTGTATAGATAATAAAACCGGCCTGATTGATAACACCCTAGGAGTTGTTATCCCTAGAAGAAAAGGGAGTGGTGCTAGTAAAAGAAAGCAGTAGAGAGGTATTTCTGCTTGTTATTCTGTACAAGTCTATTAGTGCATTTCAGAATTTTTAATCACTATTTTGTTGGCAGTTGTGTACATTAAGAAACATTCGCCCACTGGAGGATTTTTACAATGTGATTGTTATTGTATAGTAAAACTGAGTTAGAAATGAATCAGTTATCCTGAACGAGGACTCGGATATTTTTAAAAAAAAATTTTCTCTCATTGTTGATGTTCTATTTGTATCTTCTAAATTTTCTACACTGAAAATATAAGGATAAAAACACCATAATCCCATGCTCAGATCCATTGATAACTTTTTGGTATAGATTCTTGCACAGACATCTTTGCATGCCTGTAGACACTTGGCATTCACACCTGCACGTATATTTGTGTTATCTTTCTAGAGAATGAGATTTTACTATATAAAATTGATTTATAACATTTCTTTTAACTTCATATATTGTAGGCATCTTTTAAGAATTGGTAACTGTATAAGTAAAAACGATCTGATGAGAAACAGCCCGTTTTCTAAGGTTTTCTCCATCTTGGCCTTTTTGGAATTGATTTCACAGCAGGATTTTTCTCTTTTAGGTGCTCTCAAGTTAACAAACTTTACAGGGGAGTCAAGGTAGAAGTTTCAAAAAACTTTTTAATTTTTATTTATTTTATTATGTGTATGAATGTACTGTCTGCGTGTAGGTCTGTGCACCCGTGTTGTGTAGTGCCGTGGAGGTCAGAAGAGGGCGTCAGATTCCCCTGGAACTGGAGTTATAGACGGTTTTCAGCCGCCTTGTGGGAGCTGGGGATCGAACCCGGGTCCTCTGCAAGAGCAGTTGGCGCTCTTAACCACTAGGCCATCTCTCCAGCCCCGATGTTTCAAAAATTTTTACTCAGTTAATAAATAAATGTGTTGAAAAGACACTGGTGAGCTCCAGTGGTTGTGGGAGAGGACAATGGAGTGGTGAGGCATGCTGACATACCTGTTTTTTTCATAAGGTTTTTCTGTTAACTGCCTTTAATGTAGACTTAAATTATCTTAGTACTATAAAAATTAATGCTGGGATTGTGAAGGATCACTTGTCCGATGGTATCTGAGTAGTGTGTCATCAAAGAAAACCCAGGAAGGTGAGTAGAGCTGTTACTGCCTTGTTCATATTCAGAATGTGTTAGTCATGCCTGCTTCTCAGATGAACGGAAAGCTGAAAAGTTCTCAGACAGGAAACAGGAACTTGGTGAATAAGCTGAAAAGTCAGTCATGCCCTTGAGAAGAGAAGAGAGAGAAGGCACAGTAAAATATTGCACTGAGATGAATCCAAGTAAAATGATGCTGGGTTCCACATGGGCACTGAAGATAGGAAGTCAACAAGTAGCTCAAGAGAGTTGAAAAACCGTACCTTTACTAAAGGATAGAGTCGAGCAGAAGTGGCCATAACACTCACCAGATAAATATGTTTCAGAAAAGTAGAGTGGAAAAAAAAAACCAGCAGACCATGATATTCTGATAGTTGGAACCAGAGACTTTCCAAATTTAGAAAATTGCTAGTTTAGTCTAGGATGGGCTTTAAAGTCTTAGAATATTTAGGGTGCAGAGAATATTAGTAACAAGGCAAGACTAAAAAAAATTCAGAAAGCAATTGTCTGCTCAGACAATTCATTACAAGGGTAGGTCAGAAACTAGTTGTTTCCATAATGTGGAACCCAGAAAAGGCACAGCTCAGGGGCACCTTTTGAGAGTTCTGCGACTCTTAATTGGGAAGCCACGTGGTTCTTCAATTGGGTTTATTTCCCCAAATTCAAATGTGAGCATGCATTAGCATATCTATTCAAATACAGTTATACATGCTATACTTTTTAAACCAAAATGACTGACTTCCAGAGAATGCTGTGCATGTCAAAATTTCCCCCAGAAATTTTTGGACTTCTTTACGTAGGTTTTGTTTTTAGTGTCAGATATAAAGGCCAGGATTTTTATGTGGAGCCAAGTTAAAAAATATATACCCATTTGCATTCAATTTTAACATTCTACTCATTACCAAGAGATTAAATATTAAACTATTCATAGAATATCTTTCTTTAGGAAATATCCTCCAAAGAATTCATGACTTTTATCTGCAGTTTCAGTTTCTAGTTTCAGTTACCCATGATCAAACAGTCTGAAAATGCTAAAAGGAAAATTCCAGAAATAAACAATTTTTAAGTTTTAAATCAATTTTATTATATTGTGTTGTTTGTTCTAGTTTATTAGTGGTTTATTCCTTCCTGTGCCAAAATTTCAAATTATACTTTGGAATAAAGATGTATATATAGAAAATAAAGATTTATAGATAAATTTTAATATTATACAGAACTTTAGGCATGTGAGGAATATCTTAGAACATACCCTTTGTAAATAAAAGGGTTGTATACTCCATTATAGTATGCTTGAAAGTATAGGCTATTCTAGAAGAGAAACTGCAAGATGAAAATCTTCATGGGGAATCCCTTACCTTTTTTATTCCTATGTTTATTTAGTATTTATTTATTGATTGATTGATTTGAGACAGAATCTCACTATATAGCTCAACCTATCCTGGAACTTCTGTTGTTGTTGTTATTATTATATTATTATTATTATTTTATTTATATGTGTGCAAATGCAAGAATTTGTGCAGACAAGCACATAGGTGCCATGGTGCATTCATGGATGTCATAAGCCAACTCTTGGGAGTGGATTCTCTTCTGCCATCATGTGGGATCCAGGTATCAAACTCCAGTTGTCAGTCTGGCACATAAATGCCTCCACCTGCTGTGCTATCTTGGTGGGCCCTGTATCTGTTTTGTTTTTTTGTTTTTGTTTTTGTTTTTTGGTAATGTTTTTATTAAGTTTTTGTGTATTTCATACAGAATATCTGAAGCAATCTTAATCATCTTTATACCCCCTTCCCCATTGGTATCCTCCCAGAGACCCCACCCCACTCCCTGCACTGGAATTCATACATTCTGTCATTTGTGTTAAGGCCTATTGTGTCAAGTTACAGCAATCGTGTCAGCATGCACAAGACCCATGCAAACCCAAAGCCATACCTGTTTTTAATTGACTTCCCCAGCATCACTTTTATATCTTAGCCATCTCTCTTGAAGGGGACTTATCTAGGTAGAACTGAGTGATTGGTAATTGTTAGCCCCCGAAGTACAATATAGTCAGTGGGATTAAGGGTGCTTGCCCCTAGCTCAGTAGGGGTACAGTAGCGGGGGTTAGATATAAGGGCTTCACAAAGGTGGTAGCTCTGGCCTTGGAAAGGAAAATCGACAAAGATAACTTTAACTGTAAGGGCCATACTTTCTTTGTTTTATCCTCATAATAGGAACACTGTTTATTCCATTTTATTTTCAATTTGCTCTAAACTTGGGGAAGCTGGTTACTATATCTTGTCCTATATTAATTGAAGGATCATATTGCTTTGCTCAGGGCCCTGCCTATAGAAGGTGGGTACTGTACCCAATCATTACCAAAGATGAGGAGGAAGTGACAGTGAATTTACAGTCTATAGAGTGCACTGCTAGTTATGAAAACCAGGAATATGAAATTCAGTTTGTACTTAGATATTTAAAGAAAAATTCGTAACCCATGGGCTCCTTAAACTAAGTAGAATGTGTAAAATCCGAAGTGTTTAATTTGATGATCAGGGTCTCCAGTGAAGCTCTGCAAAATTGAGTTAAACCCTCTGTCATTTTTCAAAGAGTACAGTCACATCACATATATTTGATACTGAGATGACTTAATAAGTTGCAAATAACCAATTTTGAAGTAATAGCTTTGGTTCCACTTTCAGTAAAAGTTCGTTTTTCTACATTCCTTGCTGAGGTAGCAAACACTTTCCATCATTATGTTTAATATTTTTAGATGTTGTAATACTTTATTACAAAATCGTGGGAAATAATTTCTTTTGTTTGGGAGGAGCGGCATGAAATTTAGGATGGATCGTTATTTGTTACAGTTGTGGTCACTCAATAACTTTTCCTTTCCTTTTCTTTTTCTTTTTCTTTTTTTTTTTTTTTTTTTTTTTTTTTATGTATTTATTTATTTATTTTTAACAAATCTAGACCCGTGTTCCCGCTCATTCCCCCACCCCGTCAGAGCTCGTGCATTCTGCCAAACATGCTTTCCATCTCTTAGTCTTTCTNTTTTTTGGTCTTCTTTTGAGACAGGGTCTCCCTGAAGTTCCAGCTGGCCTGGAGCTCACTATGTAGACCAGGCTGGCCTTAAACTCACAGAGATCCACCTGCCTCTACCTCAAAGGTGCTGGGACCGAAAGCATGCACCATCACTCCCTGCACTTTTTCATTTCTTCATCAGACTTATGATCTCCTGAGTAATGGGATTGGCCACTACCTGTTGCTCAATGTTGCACAGTTACCTATTTGAATTGCATAAAACTGTCCTGTGGAATGGTCCTCTAAGGTGTGTCCAGTCTTTGACGTTGAGACACGATGTCGCTATCCATAGAGTTCATGTTTGAGAACTGCAGTTGAGCAAGAACAGATTCCTGAAAACTCAGCAGTGTTTGTGATCGTACACTAGGGCCACATTCACAGCTCTGCGTCCCCATGTAGCACGTAGGTCACAGAATGTGCACACCTGCTTGGAGTTTAGTTCTCCACCATTTCTGCAGTCACATCCTACTGTTGCTAGACTATTTTCCCTGTGGTTTTCCTGGCACTGCCCCATCATTGCTGAAAGGTCAGAACTTTACCAGGTCTGGCAACTGGCTCTGAACCTCAGTGTTCTCTTCTGCTTTCAGGCAGGCTAACCCTGGGAACTGTTACGTAAGGGGCATCAAAAGCATTTTGAGCTGGGCACATACTTTTAGTCCCAGAACGTGGGAGGCAAAGGCAGGCAGATCTTTTTAAGTTCAAGGCCAGTCTTGTCTATGTCATGAGTTCCAGGTCAGCTGGGGCTACAGGGAGACCCTGTGTTAAACAAGACAAAACAAAACCAAGAAAAGCATTTTGGTAATAATTTTCCTATCCTTTAAAAGAATTCTCGACTTCTAGATGCTATTATATCCAGCAGAGCTCAAGATGATAGACGCTAAGAGAGCATTTCACAAACATCCTCTTGTGTTGACCTTGGCTCTGCTTTTGAAGAATGGTAAGCAGGAGATTGCTCCATACACATAAAAAGGCAAACTACCTTCTTATCTTTTAGTGTTGTTGACATTGGTTGCAGATGCTTCAAGGAGGATTGAATTACTGCCTAGTATAAAGATGATATATTTCAGATTAAATGATCACAGAAATAACGGTGAAGGGATGCCTTAAAGGCACTTTTCATTGCTCATACAGAGAAACTAAATGTCTTAGGGATTTGTGGGCAATATCCACTAGAAGGAAATATCAGCCCTTAGATAGTGTGGCAGGTTTGCTTGTTGGCTGACCTCTGTGTGAGAATATATACATAACTCAGCTTCCTTAAACAGTATTCCACTTTGATGGAGCAAGGCTTCTCCTGTGCTTGGGAACTCTTAGAACACTAACACTTCACTTTGCATCTCTTCTTGGTTTTATTTTATTTGGTGGCACTGGAAATCAAGTCCAGGATCTTGTGCTGCTAGGCAAATGCCATGCCACTGAGCTGTACCCCCAGCCCTGACCTCTTGTTTTGGCACTCTGTATAAGTGCCTTATATTAAGCCATTTTTATTTATTTCTAAAGCGTTTTTGTATATTTTAATTGCATTTTGTGTATTTCATACACAACATCTTAATTATCTTTATATCCCCTTCCCTATTGGCACCCTCCCATAGCCACCCCACACACACACTGGATTTCATGCATTCTGTCATTTATGTTAAGGCCTTTTGAGTCAAGTTAGTGTCCCCAGTATTAAGGCCTTTTTATATAGATTGGTAGTGAAAACTCTTTTGTGGGTATGCTCTACAATGGAGCTAACCTATTCCAAATTTTATACTTGCTAGAATAATATAATCAGACAGGAGTTTTGTTTGTTAACAGTTGCCTAGTCAATACATGAAATGGATTGTCCTCTAAGTTCTCTGTGCTTTTTTTCTTTTCTCTTTTCTTTTAGAACCTCACTTTCATCCTTCGTTATGCATATGCCTCATGCCCCAACATTCAAAAAAATTTCTAAAATAAAAACCCACGTTTAGAAAGCCAGCCAGGACTCTGCATTTTATAGTAGTATCAGGTATAACTGGATAATCAGGGGGTAGCTCTTATTAACAACTTTTTTAAAGCTTGTAATCATCTGTTTGGACTGTGATTATAGGGATGAAGGATTTGCTTTATAGGTGACCTTCTTTCCCTATTCTATGTATCTGTCTAGCTCTCTGTATTGGGCTGCTATCTACTTAAAATATCGTCTATTGAACAGCAGGCTCCATGGGGAAAGAGTACAGTATATGCTCACGGAATTTTTCTTGAACAAATGTATACACCTGCACTTGTAACGACTGAGGATTTGGGAAAGTAGGCTTTTTCATAAATATGAAAGGAAAGACTTGTCATTGACTCTACTTAGCTTTTCGTTCCTTCTCTACTCAGTTCTCCATGGTATGGCAGAGTCTTTAGCAATCGTGTTCACAAAACCAGATCAGAAGACCATTAATTTGTTTCCAGCTTCCATGAACTTTGATCAGTAGAGTGACATCACTTTGATATTTAAGAATAGGTGATATGATAGAACTTTTTTTAAACTTTTGTGTTGTAATGTTGGAATATATGATAGCTTACTGCCAAAGACTTTAGTTGACCATATTCTTGTGTGTATGTAGGGATGTCATAATCACATGGTATCTTTCTTATGAATAAAAACTATGTATATTCTGAATTTTAAGTGTGATATTAATACCCGTATTATTGCGTTTACATAAATATTTTTATTTGGAACAGTATTGGGTTCACAGTAAATTTATTAAAGATAGTGTCACTGTTCATGTATAAATTATGCTCAGTTTTCCCTAATGCTGACATTGTATATAACAGTGGCACATTACTGTTAAGAAAACCACAATTCACTCGGATTGTCCACATTTTTTCCATTGCAATATCTAAAGGTATTGTACATACTTGTTTTAGAATATGCAGAAATAAAATGCTAAAAATAAAACAAAGTAGGGGCAATCCTATTATTTTTAGAGACAACTGATATTTTTACCAAATGTTCATTCACATTTTTTTCTAGGGAGAATATAAATCCAACCCATAATCTAAACTGATTTCCCTAAAGATAGGCTGTAAAACACATTATACATGTAATTTTTGAATTTGCTTTTTACGGTTAAATATAACATTGACTGTTCCGTTGGTAAACCTCTTCTCGTGTCTGCTTCTTTTTAATGTAGTCTATTCCTTATCCTTAGGTATTTTCTGGTATCCATTTCTTTGCTTAGTTAATTCTTTTGTCACTGTAAGTAAAAGGCCAACTGTTTATGTGTTTCCAACAAAACACCTAATAATAGAGAAATAGGCCATTCTCTCAGCAGTAATACTGGCATGATCTCTGTGTATGTCAGCTTGAAACATGAATTTGTGGGGTTTTCTGTTTGTATGTAGGAGATTTCTGACTGTCGGCAGTTTTATGTGGTTCAGCATGAAGTTTGAAAATGGTTTCCAGTTTCCAGTGCTGCTCTTTCTCCTTTCTCCTTTCTCCACTGAGAATCCCTGCATTTAGAGTGAGCCCGAATGAAATCTTTAGGCAAAAAGTGTCTACAAATGTATATTCTAGAAGTCTCTAATGAGCACAGAATCCTTGAGACTTGTTCCTTGTGTTGATGGCAGATTAGAGGACTTGAACTCCCGTGCATTGACCATTAGTTAGTGGAAACAGATTATGGAGCTTTCAATTTAAGCTTTGCAAGCAAGAGAGCCGGATGGTTTCTCTCCTGGTTTCGTTTCTGAATTGGGTAGCTTGTGACACTGATGCCACCCAGTGGCTCCTCGTATACAAGCTGCTAATGTTCCATTACCTTCCATCACGTCAAATACTTTTTTTCTTTTTTGTATGCCTTTCCGTGTTCAACACTTTCCTTTTTGTTTTCTTCTCTCGTGGCACTAATACTTAGAGGTTTCAGCTGATAGCTGATAATGAGGGAGCTACACATCTGAGATACACACACACACACACACACACACACACACACACACACACACACACTCAGCTCTGACAGCCTTAGTTTAATAAAGACTTCGGAACATGGGACATGACATAGTGTAAACACACGAGCAGATTGTTGTTTGCTCTGCTTTATGAAGTCATGGTTCTTTACACAAAAAGGACATATGACACTCCTTGTGTTTAATGGAAAACCTCTCAGTGTATGAGAGGGAGCACTCCTATGTATCACAGAAGTGAAGGGGCAGAAGCTTTTTTTATATAAAGATGTTTCCTTTTTTTTAATTTAATTTTTTTATGTGTATGAGTGTAGTATCTGCGTGCAGGTCTGTGCACCCGTGTCGTGCAATGCCTCGGATGTCAGAAGAGGGCGTCAGATTCCCATGGAACTGAAGTCAAAGACAGCTCTCAGCTGCCATGTGGGTGCTGGGGATCGAACCCGGGTCCTCTGCAAGAGCAGTCGGCAGTCTGCGCTCTTAACCACTAGGCCATCTCTCCAGCCCCAGGGCAGAAGCTTTTACCTAGCAGAAAAGCCCTACCTTAGAAATCCTTCCTTTATTTCCTTTCCTTTCCTTGATTATTATCTGACTTGTATCATTCAATATTCTTTCAAGGAATATTTGCTATGGAGCCTACTTGGAGCCCATGCTTTCACTTTGTCCTGCCTACAGATTACACACATGACTGTGGAGTCAAAGTGGAGTTTTTACCTGGAAGTGTTTTTCTTTTTCTTTTTTTTTTTTTTATTGATGCTTTGTGCATTTCATACATCATTTTCCAATTCAGTTCAGGCATATTTCCCTTTCCCTTCCTCCCTACCCCCACCCCATCCCAGATCATGCATTCTGCCACAACTGTCCTGCATCTTTCTCTCAGTTTTCTTTTCCTTTTCATTCTTTAGCTATAAGTGATGATCCATGAGTACAAGCATCCTTCATATGAAACCAATTTGCAGGCTGTTGTGCCCAAACCCCCACAGCCCCACCATCCAGCGGGAGGTGAGGGGTTGTATGTTCAATCAAGTTGATCAAATAAGTGTCCAGACTACATTGCTGTAGTTTCACCATTCACCCCAATTGCAGCCCTTACATTCTACCACGCCCCCTCTTCCACAAATTGTTCCTTAGGCTTAGAAAAGGGGCACAGGTGGATGAGAAGCAAAACAGTCCACTCTCTCTGGAGCTGTTGTCTTGGACTCTGGTCAATTCTGGCTGTTTCCTTTCATGGGCTGACAGTTTGTCCTTTTCTGATAGTGAAGGCTGGCCAGTGCTTCCACAAATTCTTGTTTGCTCTCGGTGGGAAACAAGTTAGGGGATAACTAGGATCATCACGGGGCTATTTTTCCAATAGAGAGGAGGGTTTTTTTTATCATACTCTGGAATGGCAGCAGTAAATGACAGTCTTTGGCAAGCTGGGAAATGCGATCACCCTAATTTTAATCACTTCCTCTGGGGGATCATGTTTTTTGCTTTTGTTTTATGTTTTTGAGATAGTGTCTTCCTGTAATCCTAGTTGGCTTAGAACTTACTATGGAGGCCAGGCTGGCCTCTCCTGTTCTTGCCTCACCAGTGCTGAGATTTAAGGGGTACTACCACCATCCCTAACATACTTTTGAATGTAGCTTCTTGAGTGCTGGCTCCATGCAGTTATCTATAAGGAATGGAACAGTTTCCTTTGACTTTGAAATAAGAACATTGATTTTTGAGGCAGTATACTGACTATAGTGTATATGTAGCACTTGCATTCCTTTCGTGGTTTTCACTGTTGAGAACTTGGTGCTCCTAGGCCCAGTTGAGGTTATTGCAGGACACTTTCATAGATAGGTTGGCCTTACAGGAAGTGAGATTACTTAATAATACTTTACTGTTGCCCAAAAAATTTTGAAATGAAAACTTTGACGAAAAGAAATGATTCAGCCTTTTCTGTGTCCTACTTCTTTGGGAAGTCAGCTAGTATGCATTTGCAGTTTGGTATCAGAGTTTATTGCATGTGTGAAGCAAGACTGTGTTAGACAAGATGATATCCTCCTAAGTTTGAATAGTTGGTCCCAGAGGCCACGTGGTAAACAAGAGAGGACTAATGAAGAGTTCACTTCTGAAATCCCCTTTCTTCAGAGTTGCTCTGATTACCAGAAAACATAGACATAGTAAATATAGACATAATAAATATAAACATAGTAAATACAGACATTAAAGGACTGGTCTTTTTTTTGCTGGCTTGATATAGGGCATTGATTCTGGTCAATTAAAAACATTTTCATTAAAGAATGAAAGAATGAGTATGTTGTGTTACCTGTTAAGTCTTATGAGTTTATCATCTGATATTTGAGTTCTCGTTTGTGTTAATGGGAAAGGTAAGTGGAATTGTAGCATCCACAGAAATTATTTAAACTCTTTGCTTATGATTCATGATTGCTGGCTTTTTCTAGTCTCTTGTTAATAGTAGTTACAATATTCATGGGGGAGTGATTCATGTGGGACCTGAACATTAGTCTTTTTTTCTTAGTATTTGTTCATTGATTTGTGCTGAGAAATGAAACAGTGGCATTTGACAGCTAGGAAAACACTCTGCCACTGAACAGCAGGTTACCCTCCTGACCCTTCATTTTGACCTAGGGAACTAATGTCAAGGATGCTTATCTATAGCGAGCCAACAGTTAACACTGTAGCCCTAATTTAAAAAAGAAATTTGTCTGACTTTGAGCCTACCTTAAAAATGGAAGTATCCCATCTACTTCTCTTAGTACATTTAGAGTCAACTTTTAGATACTATTCATTGTCACTTATCAAGACACACACATAGGCATACATTAGAAAGAAGTGAAAGCCTGTTGCTATGTTTTCTATTTTATTATTAAGTGATAAAAGTAAACATTCTGTGGAAGTTTATAAAAAGGAAGCACAGGTGGTGGGGAGAGAGAACTCAGAGGCTCAGTGGTTAATAGCACTGGCTGCTCTTGCAGAGAATCCAGGTGCAGTTCCTAGCACCCACAATAAGGCTAACAACTGGCCATTACTCCAGTTCCAGGGGAGCTGGCACCCTCTTCTGGCCTCGCATGGGCATTGCACATGTGTGATGCACATACATACATGCAGGTAAAACAGACACATAAACAAATTTTTAAAAAGTAAAAAAAAAGAAAAGGTAGGACAAATATGGCTACTACTAAAAAAAAGCTACTTATTCTTTAAGCTAGACATTTCAGAAAGTTGATGTCATCTTGTAAACCAATTTCATTTCATGTATTTTGTCTGTTTTCTCATGCCAATAAATGGTAGTCTTTAACAGTGGTGTATTTGATGATAGTAGTATTTAATCCCATGCATACACCACTGTTTACCAGTCAAGCTCCTTTTGGTCATTTGAAATTGTTCCTAATTTTCCTGTTATCTATATGGTAGTGATGGCTGTCCTTCATTTTATTATATTTTTGTGCGTGTGCCTCTCTGTGTCTCATTATTTCCTATACCTATTCCTAGAATAAAGTGAAGTTAGCACATCATGAGGTATAACTGAAGGCCTCCTGACACATATTGCCAAATGGCTTTCTGTAAAACGTGTGCCAATTTCTACCCCTTTCAATACTATTATAAAGCACCTTTTTGTCTAACTTTGGCAGCATTGATTTATTTTTGTTGGCCCTAATATAATAAAACTTCAAAGTAGTGTTATGTTTTAGTAAATAAAAATTATTTGTGCTAAACTGAAAGTACAGATGAACTATGATAAACAGTAGTATTGCAAGGAACTAGGAGCCCAGGATGACACTTTCAGAATCACAGAAACAGGCCATATTTTTAGCTATAAGAGATGCTTCTAAAAATACATTTTTTTCTTAAATAGTGTATAGGGGAAAGTGCAAAGTTTTCCCTTAAATTATTACTGCATAAGTACTTATTGCTCATTATGTTAGTCATCTCTGTGAGTAGGTTATTAAGACTTGGGTTTTGGCTGCTGGAGAGATGGCTCAGTGATTAAGAGTATGTATCACTATTGCCAGAACAGGGGAGTTTGGCTCTTAGCACACATCAGGTGGCACAACTCCCTGTAACTCCAGCTCCAGGGATCTCATACCCTCTTCTGGCCTCTGGGCACCCACACGTATGTGGTGTACACACACAGACACACATACATAAAATTAAAAATATTTTTTTTAGAAAAAGACAGGTTTTGTGGCTTTTAGAAACAAAGTATAACTTGTGGATGAAATGGCACACACTTTGTGGAAAATCCTAATTAC
Organism: Rhizomys pruinosus; assembly: GCA_009823505.1. Classification (NCBI taxonomy): domain Eukaryota; kingdom Metazoa; phylum Chordata; class Mammalia; order Rodentia; family Spalacidae; genus Rhizomys; species Rhizomys pruinosus. Next base: position 488,486 of record VZQC01010772.1, on the reverse strand, counting down.
AGTATTTTCTTCTCGTGGTACTGAAGTAAATATGCACTTCTTAAGCATTAGTCAGATGTTTAGTATTTTAATGAAAGCCTGGGAAATTCAGGCTTTCCTTATTGGTATCATCATACTTCTTGAATAAACTTGGAAGAAAGAGGTGTACTAAGTTCAGTGCTCGCTATTCTCCAATTTACTTGTCCAGAATATTAAAGAGTCAATGTTGTAAGATTCATGGTCCTCTGAGTCAGGAATTGGCACTATGGTAGCAATGTTCATCTATTAGTAATAAGTTTTTTTTCACCTAGTGGTTGATTCACAGTAGTCAAGCTGAATCTCTGTCACTGGTAGCAGAAGATGTAAAGCTCACTTGGGCAAAATTTTCATAAGAAATGCACACAATGGAGAACTGGACAGACTTGCTTGGTGTCCTGATTGCTACACAGTCTAATTTGCATTCATTATAAGTTGGAGAATTATTATAACTACATAAACAGTGGGCTTTCAAAAATGTTATTCTACAAATAAATAATAATTAAGATCCTTTTAATTTGCAAAACCACTTTATTTACTGAGGCATGATTGACAAACAAGTAGCTGACTATATATAATGTATACAGCTTTGTGAATTTGAAGATAAGTATACACTATGAAATCATCATCACAATCTGTGCAGTGAACCTATCAGTGTCCCCTGTTCCCATATTCTTGTTCATTATCATTATTTGTATGTGGATGAAAAATACTTCATATACAGTCTCTCAGCAAATTTTTTAAAATTTTATTTATTTATTTATTTATTTATTTATTTATTTATTTATTTATTTATGTGTACGAATGTACTGTCTGCATGTAGGTTTGTGCACCCGTGTCGTGCATTGCCGCGAAGGTCAGAAGAGGGTGTTGGATTCCCCTGGAACTGGAGTTCTCCTGGAATTGGAGTTACAGATGGTTCTCAGCTGCCATGTGGGTGCTGGGGATCAAACCCAGGTCCTCTGCAAGAGCAGTCGGTGCTCTTAACCGCTAGGCCATCTCTCCAGCCATCTCTCAGCAAAAATTTTAAGTATACAAAGATGGTATTATTATTTGTATTCACTGTGCTGTATAATTGGTCTCTAGGAATTATTTTACCTTAATGAAACTGTAATTAGTAGTAGTAGAACTGTGGTTCTCCCTCAGATCCTTGGAAACCACCACTCTATTCTCTGCTTCTATGAATTTGACTACTTTTGATTCCTTATATAAATGCTTCCAATTTATCTGTGACAGGGGTTCTTTTTAAAAAATGAGTTCATGGGGCTGGAGAGATGGCCTAGCAGTTAAGAGCACCGACTGCTCTTGCAGAGGACCTGGGTTCGATTCCCAGCACCCACATGGCAGCTAAGAACTGCCTTTAAGCCAGGTGTGGTGGCACATGCCTTTAATCCTAGCACTTGGGAGGCAGAGACAAGCGGATCTCTGTGAATTCAAGGCCAGCCTGGTCTACAGAGTGAGTTCCAGGCCAGGTGGGGCTGGAGACCCTGTCTCAAAATTAAAATGAGTTCACTACCATCCAGGTATGGTAGTACATGCCTTTAATCCCACCACTTAGGAAGTAACAGCAGGTGGATCACTGAGATAGAGGCCAGCCTGGTCTACATAGTTCTAGGACAACTGGGGATACCAGGAAACCCTACCTAAAAAAAGAGAAAATAAATAGTTCTCTGCTTCCGTTACAATACTTACTTTGGCCAGATGTGGAATGATTGGTAATCTTAGGACTCTGGAGGCTGAGGCAGTGAGGTCACTAAGTCACACTGGCCTGGGCTATGTAGAAAGACTTTACCTCAAAAACTGCTAATTTGGGTTCTCGAGAGATAGCTCAGTGCTTAAGAATGCTTCCTACTGTTTCAGAGGTCCTGAATTCAGTTCCTAGCACCCACATCAGGTGGCTCACAACCACCTGTGACTTCAGCTCCTGGCGATCTGACACCCTCTTCTGCTCTGCAAGGACACCTGTACACATATGGCAGACACATAGAAAAATGTAAAATGTTTTAATTGGTTATTTTTTTCTCTGAAAGTCCCCAATATTGTTAAGAAGGAGTAGAATTTGTATTGAAGTAGTTTATCCTCTTGTCTCAGTGGTTGTCTGGAACTCACCTTGTAGCTTAAGACACTTGATAGAACTATATCTAGATAGATACTAATTACCAGGGAGAGAAGTTGTATAATGAAGTGTGTGCTAATAGAGCTATTCCTGTGTTGAGTTTCTTTTGGCATTGAAACTACACTGGTAATAGAGCTTAGAGGAAGACAGAGTTCTAGTATATAAATAAACATGGCTTCAAAGTTGATGAAGCCAAATTTTTATGAGAATACCGCAGGTTTAGCCATGTCAGGTAACTCTAAAAGTTTTGTTTGGCTAAAATAAATTCTTATCTTTCTAAACTATAGCAATACGTTTTTCAAATTTTTCGGTAGAAGTCTTTTATTGTGCCAAAAGACATCCCAAATCATGCTTATGATCCAAGGTCTTGTTTCTGGAGCTGGATAACTTGGGTCTTACTCATCATCTGCTGCACTGTTCCTTTTTCAGAAATACAGACACCATCCAAAAATTTTCTGCTATCCTAGTTTTGAATTGTTGTGGCTTGCTGAATCTAAGCTACTGAATTTGAAAAAAGTTCAATATAATTCCCTTCAAGGAATAATTCATCCTTCTGTGCTCTAGAAACAGAGTAAGCAGCATTTGTCCTCATCCAAACCCTGCACATGACTTTTTCACCCAAGGAATTTCAGACTTCAACCAGAGATCGATTTTCTTGAATAATGCTGTTGAAGGGGGAAGTGAGCACCCACAGAGCTCATTGTGTTCTGGAGGTGACTGCAAAGAATTTGTACAGTGCTAGCCAGTTCTTCTCTGTTTTCTCTATCTGTTAACTCAGAGACTCTTCTTTTTCTTTCCTACTAGACAGAACTCTACATTGATGTGATTGAAGTCCCTCTGGAAGGATCCCGTGGGGCCTTCACAATAACTGTGTGTCTCTTTGCGGTGATGCTGACATTTTCTGGACTGTTCACAGGTCGATTGCTGAGAATGTCTTCGTTCTCACAATAGATGCAGCACAGCAATCCCTTTTTGTCTTAATGTATTTTCCCTAAATATCTGTTGAATAAAACCTAAAAAAATCCTAGCTTAAAAACTTTTAAACAAATGAAGATTGTTAAGTGTGAGAAAAAAAGTAATGACTCAAACCAGGTCTGTACACTGTGTTAGTTTCTATTTGTATCATGAAATATTTGATGCTATTTACAAGATAGACTAGGATACAGAGATAGTAAGATGGGGTCCTCACTCTAAATGAGCTTAAAATTTTAGATAAATGGTTGGTAGAATTCCATAATAATACAGGGTCACATCATACAATTTAAGGGCTATTATGGAAGAGCCCTTAGGAACTCAAAAGAAGTGCAGCATTTTAATTTTGAGATAACAATGAAAGTATTCCTGGCAAAGGTAGCTTTTGAGCAAAATTCTGGGTAGAAAGAAGGAAATCCAACGCCCTCTTCTGACCTCCGCGGGATTGCACAACACGGGTGCACACACCTACTTGTAGACGGTACATTCATACACATACAAGAATAAATTTTTAAAAATCTCTAAAAGAAGAGAACTTCAGAGAATGTAAATTATGACTTTATCAGGATAGTAAATGAGCCAGGTGTGCTGGTGCTTGCCTTTAATCTCTGGCACTTGGGAGGCAGAGGCTGGAGACTATCTGTGAGATCAAGGCCAGCCTAGTCTACATTGCAAGTTCCAGGCCAGCTGGGGCTACAAGGAGACCCCGTCTTAAAAAAAAAAAAAAAAAAAAGATAGTAAATGGTTTCTTTCAGGTAGAATACAAATAGATATTGTTGGCTATTAAAATAGAAAAATGATTTTATTATAGAATCTTATGTTATTGATAGAACTAGGTATAGGTAAAGCTATTCACAGAGTCATTTTGCATTCTATATTAATAGACTCTACCCACCTTCCCACCAATACCCAAAAAAGATACATATTTGTCCTAGTAATTATACTTCTAGGAACTATGTGGGAATAATTTTATGATCTTTAATTGAGAAGATGACTTGGGTGTCACATGGAGGCTATTTTACTACTGAAAACATTTTTTTGGTCTTTTTTGAGACAGTCTCCCTGTACTATCAGCTGGCCTACTTAAAACTTTTAAAAAGTATTTTTTCCCAAAGTAGCACACAAAATAAAGAGAAAAACTATGCTGGCAAAAACATTTACAATATTTCAGACAAAAACCTTATTTCCTTAATATAAAAAGGGCCCTTGTGGTGGTGCACACCTTTAATTCCAGTAGAGACAGAGGAGTGGAGATCTCTGTGAGTGAGTTTGAGGCTAGCCTGGTCTGCATAGTGAGTTCCAGTTCAGCCAGGGCTACATAGTGAGACCCTGCCTCAAAACCAATAAATAAATAAATAAATAAATAAATAAATAAGGCTCTTGATGAGTCAACGGAACAATGAATGCCTAAGGAGAAAATTTGACAAAGGACTTGAAAGATATAAGATACTCAGAGCTAGTGAAATATTTTCATATCTTCATTGGATAAAAATGAAGAGTCAAATGAAAACTGTTTAGGTGCATGACACAGTTCAGCCTGGTGTTGGAGAGGAAAGGGAGTGCATTGTTAGATTATTGCTGGGAATATGAAGTGGTATTTGTATTTCTTTTGAAATATTTTAGATGGTATTTTTTGTTGACTTTTTAAATTAATTAATTTTTTAATCAAATCTAGACCCGTGTCCCCCCCCATTCCCCCACCCCACCAGAGCTCATGCATTCTGCCAAACATGCTTTTCATCTCTTTCTCACTCTTTCTCAATATTCTCCATGAGGAAGTTGATTGTTTTGAGCAGAAGTTCACTGTTTCAGTCAGTTATTCAATGCAGTCCTTTCTGTTTTTGTTGTTGTTGTTTCCAATATGCATCACTCCCAATGCTTTGGACAAAAGCTCAAGGGGCTGTGCACAAGAAATACTTACAGCTAGGTAATTGGCACTAGTATCCACAGATGAGGGATACCATTCGTCGTTTGTTTTTCTGGGACTGTGTTACTTCACTCAGCATGATGTCCTCTAGCTCCAGCCATTTTCCTGCAAAGCTCATGATGTCGTCTTTCTTTATTGCTGCATAGAACTCCATTGTGTAGATGTACCACATTTTCTCTATCCACTCATCAGTTGAGGGGCATTTGGGTTGGTTCCAGCTCCTTGCTATTGTGAAGAGAGCTGAAATAAACATGGCCGTGCATGTATCTCTGCAGTGGGGTGAGTCTTGAGGGTACATGCCTAGGAATGGTATGGTATGGCTGGGTTGGGTAGCAAGTTCATTCCAAGTCTTCCAAGGGTTCTCCACACTGCTTTCCATAGTGGCTGTATGAGTTTACATTCCCACCAGCAGTGGATGAGTGTTCCCTTTTCCCCACAACCTCTCTAGCACTTGGTATCATTTGTTTTCTTGATCCTAGCCAGTCTTATTGGAGTAAGATGATATCTTAAAGTGGTTTTGATTTGCATTTCCTTAATGATTAGTGATGTTGAACACTTCTTAAGGTGTTTCTCAGCCATCTCTAATTCCTCAATTGTGAAGTCTGTGTTCAGCTCTTTGCTCCATCTATTGAGTAGGTCATTTGTTTTCTTCTTTGTTTTTTGAGTAGTTTATATATTCTGGAAATCAATGCTTTGTCAGATGTTTCTGTGGTGAAGGTTTCCTCCCACTCTGTGGGATTTCTCTTCACTTCCTTGATTATTTCTTTTGATGTACAGAAGCTTTTGAGTTTAATGAGGTTCCTTTTGTCAATTGTTGACCTTAATTCTTGCGCAGCTGCTGTCTGATTTAGGAAGTCTTTCCCTATGCCTATGAATTGTAGTCTGCTGCCAACTTTTTCTTCTATCGCCTTCAGAGTTTGGGGTTTCATGTTGAGGTCTTTGATCCACCTGGAGTTGACTTATGTACAGGGTGAGAGGTAGGGGTTTAATTTCATTCTTCTACAATTGGTGATCCAGTTTTGCCAACACCACTTGCTGAAGATGCTGTCTTTTCTCCATTGTGGCTTCTTGGCTCCCTTGTCAAATATGAGATGGCTGAAATTGTATGTGCTCAGATTTGGATCTTCAGTTTTGTTCCATTGGTCAACAGGTCTGTTTTTGTGCCAGTACCAAGCTGTTTTTATGACTATAGCCCTGTAGTATAGTTTGAAGTCTGGATAGAGATCCCCCCTGTGTAGGTCTTTTCGCTCAGGGTTGTTTTGGCTATTCAGGGTCTTTTGTTTTTCCAAATGAATTTAAGAACTTTTGTTTCCAAACCTGTAAGGAAACTCTTGGGGATTTAAGCATGAAGGGTTGCTGGATTTTGTCAAAGGCTTTTTCAGCATCAATTGAGATGATGGTGTGGCTTTTGTCTTTCATTCCATTTATATGTTTGATGATGTTTATTGATTTTCGTATGTTGAACCATCCCTGCATCTCTGGTATGAATCCAGCTTGGTCATGATGGGTGATCTTCTTGATGTGGGTCTGTATGCGATTTGCCAGTATCCTGTTTAGAATTTTGGCATCTGTGTTCATTAGGGAGATGGGTCTATAATTCTCCTTTTTAGTTGTATCTTTGCCTGGTTTTGGTAATAGAGTGATGCTGGCTTCATATAAGGAATTTGGGAGAATTCCCTCTGATTGTATACTTCTAAACAGTTTCAGTAATAATGGTTGTAGGTCTTTTTGAAATGTTTTATAGAATTCTGCCATGAAACTGTCTGGGCCTGGGCTTTTTTTAGATGATATTTTTATATTTTATTTTTTATTGAATTTTCACCATTTTCTTTTTTGGGGGGGTCTTTTCAAGACAGGGTTTCTCTGTAGCCCCAGCTATCCTGGAATTCGCTCTGTAGACCAGGCTGGCCTTGAACTCACAAAGATCCGCCTGCCTCTGCCTCCCAAGTGCTAGGATAAAAGGCGTGTGCCACCCTGCCCGGCTGCCATTTTCATACAATATAGTTGGATGGATCTATCCCTCCCCTGTCTGCAACTCCTCCCACTGTCCCGTGACGAATTTAATGTACTCATATACATAACATTTACAAAAATGTATAAAAATAGCATTTCGTTTGTATGGGTCTTTAACCCAAGTTTACCTAATGCTAACATCTTAATTATAACACAATTCACAATATTATTAGTGTTGATACGTACCGTTAACTAAACTATAGGCTTTATTAAGTAAAGCAGTATTTCTACTCATTTTTTTCTGCTTCAGTATCCAGTCTAGAATCCCATGTTCCGTTGTTCTGTCTCTCCCATTATCCTGACAGTTCCTCCACTTTTTTCATAGCTTAAAAAAATAACCTAATTCTGTGGATTAAACCAAGGGCCCTGTGATTGCAAGGCTACTACTGTACCACTGAGCTATTTATTTATTCTTTATTTTATTTTATTTATTTTTGTACGTGTATGAATGTACTGTCTGCATGTAGGTTTGTGCACCTGTGTCGTGCAATGCCGTGGAGGTCAGAAGAGGGTGTCGGATTCCCCTGGAACTGGAGTTCTCCTGGAATTGTAGTTACAGACGGTTCTTAGCCTCCATGTGGATGCTGGGGATAGAACCCGGGTCCTCTGCAAGAGCAGTTGGTGCTCCTAACCGCTAGGCTATCTCTCCAGCCCCATGTACCACTGAGCTATATTCTTAGCTCCTAATCTTGGTGATTTTGTAGAATTTTAGTCGGACTCCTTGTACAATGCCCCCAGTTTGGGCTTCTTTGATGATTCATCTGTGATTACAGTGGAATTATTCGATTTGGGCAGGATTATCGTGTGAAGTCTGAACTTCTGGATGCTCTATAGCAAGGCTGCTCCATAGTGTGTCTTATTACTTTCACACTAAGCTTGGTCATTTGGTTATGGTGGTATCATAATGTTTTACCACTAGAAATTGTTGATGTTTTCTTCCTAAGCCCACCATGGAAATGAAAATGTCCCTTCCTCAGTGCATCAGGCCAGAGCTTGAATGATGTTGGTGTAGCTTATAACTAGTGAAGGTCACTTTGATCACTTGAAGTGCCATCACCTGGACTTTTCTACATTAATGTTGTTTTCACACTTACAATAAATGTTAACGTTTATATGTTTTCAGTAGATACTTGAAGAGGTACTTTGAGACAATATAATATGCAGCTTGAACTTTATTCTTGGTATACAATTTGATTACTTTGTTGCTCACTTTAGGTTGGCTCCTATGACTGTTTGATAGATACGCATGCATATCACACATATCTGTGTGTGTATGTATATGTGTGTGTCTATATATGTGAACACATATAAACATATATTTAACACTTACCCTATTTTCCAGAAATAGATAATACCAACTCATGTTTCATTTTTCCTACCCTGGGCCTACAATCAGCTACTCCAAAGAACTTGGTCCCTTTTATTGAAGAATAATATTTGGAAACCCAAGATCTGGCCTATGCTGATTGCCACTAGGGTGTCACTGTTTCTGGGCCTGAAGGACAACTTTCTTCCAGACAGAGTTTTACTGTGTCACCCAGGCTGGCTTCAGATTTGTGACAGTCTTCCCACTTTTACTTCCTAGTACTGGGATTATAGGTGTGAGTTAGTGTACCTGGCTCTGAAGGGCAATTTTCAATAGCCTAAACATCTAAAACTATCATACTCTGACTCACCAGTTCTGTTAGAAGTATATCCTACAGTAGCAGTGGCATAAATGTGCTGATAGGAATCTCTCTGGTATGGTTCTAAAAATGAGAAAGTACACAAGTCCAAAATGTCTATCAATGGAAAATATTGATTAGAATTGTTGTGATATGCTCATACAGTAGAAGATCATAGAACTGTTTAAAGGTGTATCTGAGGGCTGGAGAGATGGCCTAGCGGTTAGGAGCGCTGACCGCTCTTACAGAGGACCCGGGTTCGATCCCCAGCACGCACATGGCGGCTAAGAACCGTCTGAAACTCCTATTCCAGGAGAACTACAGTTCCAGGGGAATCCGAGACCCTCTTCTGACCTCCGCGGCATTGCACGACACGGNGTCCCAGAACTTCTGATCTCTTCTTTGTTCCTCAAAGAAACAGAATCTCTATTGAGGATGGAGGACTGGATGTGGCCGGCTCATATGTAAGGGAAGCATTTGGTATTTAGACAGTCCGTGACCAAGCTTCACCAAGAGCCACCAGACAGATAATATTGGGGCTAGGAAGGGAGAAAACAAAAAAGAATTAATATTTATTAAATATCTACTACAGCTAGTACAGTCCTAAAATTTTCTTATATTTTCCCCAGTCTTACAATACCATAAGGAGGGACTATTATTCCCACATTTATGGTGGTGAAGCTTAGTGAGGTTAATAATTTGCTTATGCACTTTAAGAAGTCAGTTGCAGAGCCAAGCTTTGAGCCTGGGGTCTACCATCCTCAAGGAGTATGCTTTATCAAGACATGTGGGTGACTTCACAAAATTAATCAGTAATGGGATTTATTTCCTACAAACCCAAGATTCTCATTTTTATGGGCCTTGCTCAGCTCCTATGGAAGTGTGCACTGGCCTGAGGTGAACTTACATTTCATATTTTCTCCTTTGTTTGGTGACATGTAGCTAACAGTGTCTCCCTCACAGTGTTTAGTGACTCCATGCAATCACTCACGGACAACACGAAACATGCCATGGCTAAGGTTATTTTTTTTTAATTTTTATTTACTTATTTATTTTCGTCTTTTCGAGACAGCGTCTCCCTGTAGCCCCAACTGTCCTGGAACTCACTCTGTAGACCAGGCTGGCCTTGAACTCACAAAGATCCACCTGCCTCTGCCTCTCAAGTGCTAGGATTAAAGGCGTGCGCTACCACGCCTGGCTCCTCATGCTGATTTTTCTATCAAGTAGCATTCTAAGCTATGATGGTATCAGATAGAGTTTTGGGAAGATGTCCTTGTTTTAATCCTTCTTAAAATATGTGACCTATAGGGGCTGGAGAGATGGCTCAGCAGTTAAGAGCACTGACTGCTATTGCAGAGGAACCGGGTTCAATTCCCAGCACCCACATGGCAGTTAAGAGCTGTCTTAAGCCGGGTGTGGTGGCACATGCCTTTGGTCCCAGCACTCGGGGTGGGGGTGGGGGGGCAGATCCTTGTGAGTTCTGATCCACCCTGGTCTGCATGGTGAGCACCAGGCCAGCTGGGACTAAAAGGAGGGACCCTGTCTCAAAAAAACAGAAAAAACAAAAAACAAAATATGTAACCTACATTCCCCAAATCATTTAAGCTTCATGAAATACACATGAATATTCTTTAGACAAAAAGAAAAGCATCTTTACATTTTAAAGTATGAGAAGTAGTTTGGCTTTAGGCAGTTATATTATCCTATTTTAACTGAATTATTTTCTTGTTCCTTTATAATTCCTTCAATAGTTTTTAAGAATACATTTCCTTTTTAAGATTTATTCTTTTTAGTAGAGTATGGTGGTGCATGCCTTTAATCCTAGTGCTTACAAGGGTAAGGCAGGTGGATCTCTGTTAGTTCCAGGCCAACCACGGCTATATAGTAAGACCCTGTCAAAAAAATAAATATTTTTATTGTTTTTACATTACGTCTATGTGTGTCTGTATCTGCATGTGGGCTTATGCCCATGAGAGCAGGAACCCACAGAGGCCAGAGACATTGGATCCCCTTGGAGCTACAGGTAATTGTGAGTCATCTAACAGGTGATGGGAACTGAGCTTGGGTCCTTTGCAAGAGCAACATATGCTCTTCCTTAACCACAGGATCCAGGAATGCAGCTCTTATTTGTGGCAATTTTGGAAATTAGCAAATCAGCATAAAAATATAAAAGCATGGTCTGGAGAGATGGCTCAGCTGTTAAGAGCACCACTGCTCTTGCAGAGGACTTGGGTTGGATTCCCAACACCCACATGGTGGATAAGAACTGCCTTTAAGCCCTGCTTGGTGGTGCACACCTTTAATCCTAGCACTCACACGGGAGGCAGAGGCAGGTGGATCTCCATCAGTTCAAGGCCAGCCTGGTCTACAGAGTGAGTTCCAAGCCAGCTGGGGCTATAGGGAAACCCTGTCTCAAAAACAAACCAACAAAAATACAAAAGCATATAAGTATTAAAACAGGCTTAATAATTGGAATGCATATTATTAAATTATAAACATGTAAAGTTTAAAACATATTCATATATCTGGGAGCCACATACACTTCTTTGGCCCTATATTATCTTGACAGCATTATTTTTTTCTTCGTATTTTTTATTTATTATTTTTTATGTGTATATATGTACTGTCTGCATGTAGATTAGTGCACCCGTGTCGTGCAATGCTGCGGAGGTCAGAAGAGGGTGTTGGATTCCCCTGGAACTGGAGTTAAAGATGGTTCCTAGCTGCCATGTGGGTGCTGGGAATCGAACCTGGGTCCTCTGCAAGAGCAGTCGGCGCTCTTAACTGCTGAGCCATCTCTCCAGCCCCGACAGCAATATTTTTAAACTTTATTCTAATATAGGAGTTTTTAATTGACAAGTACATATCAATATATGATTATATAGTTCCCTAAAATAAGATGTATAAAACACTATTGCTTAGGAAATTGTTTTGAATTGGACTGGCCAGAATTTACTTGAACATAATGTGCTCAATTCCTTAATCTTTTTCCACTCTTTTGAAACATCTTATTTTCAACTTAACATTGATGCTTGAGACATTTAAATACAGGAGGGAAATTCATCATGCTTGAAACATTTCCAACAGACGGTATCATAAGTTTAGTATTTACTTTTTGGGTTTTTTTTATTTATTTTTATTAGTATTTATTTATACATACATTTTTTTATCAAATCTAGACCTGTGTCCCTCCCATCCTTCCACCCCTCCAGAGCTCATGCATTCTGCCAAACATGCTATTCATCTCTTTCTCAGTCTTTCTCAATATTCTCCATGGGGAAGTTGACTGTTTTCAGCAGAAGTTCACTGTTTCAGTCAGTAGTATTTACTTTTGAATGCTTCCAAATTTTTGGCTAACAGACTAATTTATTTACAGTGAAGGTCCAAACCAGGCATTTTAATGGTTTGTTTTTAACTTTGTTCCCAAATATGAGGGTTATCTGAAGTTTAGTGATACTGCCTTGAATGTGTGTTAGTAACACTTAGGAATTTTTTAAATGTCATTTGTTACTCTTGTTAGCTGTGTGGACATTGCTTCTCTCTCTTGTGTTTGGTGAGTTAGGTTTTCTGTAATTGGTAACCTTTGGTACTGTATTTTTGTATACTGCCATGCTAATATTAAGTAGAAACGAGTCATAGGCTTCGGTGTGTTAAAATTTTGCTAAGCCAAGTCAAGCCATTTAAAGACATTGTAACTTATACTAAAAAACATTTGCCTATCTATGAAAGTGAAAAATCTGAGTAAAATTTGCTATATAATTTTAGCAAATTTATCCCTGTCACTGGTCATCGCTTGGTGGTAATTTGCGTAGGTCCTTTATATTAAATTATTTCTTCAATTTATTTTAATAGAATGAACAAAGTGGGTGCTGTTTTGTAGGGGGGGATGTGAGGGAGGAGAGTTCAACATTATTTTTGTTGTGTGGGAAACTCAGTTTAGCTAGATCAGAAAATGTAATTTGGTTTCCTTTCCTGGATAACCTTTGCTCCCTCCCCTCCCTTCCCCTCCCCTCCCCTCCCCTCCTCTCCTCTTCCCTCCCCTCCCCTTTTCTTTTTTCCTTTTCTCTCCTCTCCCCTCCCCTCCCCTCTCCTCCCCTCCCCTCCTCTCCTCTCCTCTTTTCTTCTTCTCTTTTCTTTTTGGTGTGCTAGGGATCAAGGCCAATGCCACAGACTCTATCACTTAGTTATGCCCCAAATCCCTTTTCCTATAATGACAGGGAGGGCTTTTTGGATTGTAGTCATCGAGAAGTATTTTGTCCTTCTTTGGTATTGAAGAGCCTCTGAGAGTTGCTTCTGCCCAGCTGATTTGGGGCTAGAGATTGGAGCTGATTAGAGGATCAAAGCTGGAGCTTGCATCTAGCCAGCTTTCCCAGTTATGCACACTAGTGTGTACTTCTCTATCTCCTGACCTGCCTTCCTTGTGCATATTTCTGCCACACGGATATTTACATGATTTTATGGTTGGGTGATTTATGTCGTATTCAATTATCCGATTTCTCTATAGGAGAACTATGTGATTCGTATACAAAACTGTGAAGTTTTCCTTCCACAAAAGTTACCTTGTGACCTCTTTGGGTTTTGACATGTATATACATTGCTCCCCCGCCCCATGTTAATAACAAATGGGAGAAAAATAAGAATTTCACAAATAGCAAATAGTCAGACCTTTATGTTTAGATATATACTCAGACTGTCTTCATCACTCTCTCCCCAGAAGTAGGTTATAGACACTATCTTGAAGGTACAATGGAGTTCTAGTAAATATAACAAAAAAGGCTCCATCTCTTGGTGATAGGTCTGGTTAACATCATTCCTTCCACTTCTAATAGTACCAAAGCAGAAAACTAATGTTCTAGTTCAGAACAGCTAGTTAGGTTGGTGAGACAGTTATGCAGATAGTTGTTCTTATGAGAATGGGGTTATCTAGATTCAGAATCAAAAATGGGAACAAACCTTGAAAGGTTATTCTCATAATACTACACAAGTACTACTAAATATTGGATTTCTACATAGACCAATGCTGTATTAATATTTGAAAGAACCTTGCATTTTTTTTTTTTTTGGTCTTTTCGAGACAGGTCTCCCTGTAGCCCCAGCTGTCCTGGAATTCACTCTGCAGACCAGGCTGGCCTTGAACTCACAAAGATCCGCCTGCCTCTGCCTCCCAAGTGCTAGGACTAAAGGCGTGTGCTACCATGCCTGGCTAGAACCTTGCATTCTTAAAAAGGAAAATATGTATTTTTGGTTCCAATTGGAAAGTAACTAGATATTCAGACATTTGGAAGCAGAGATGCCTATCCTGGTAGATTGACTAGTTTCTTGTAGTCTGATATTGTCAGTGTCTATGCTGGATTACAGTCTTGACAATGAAGGAATCAAAATACAAGTAAACCACAAGGAACATGACTTCTCTCTCTTGTCAGTTTCTCATACTTTGGACTACTGTCTCTTTGAGTCTGGCTCATTTAATTTCCCTGAAATCTTAGTGCCACTATTTCATCTTCGAAAAAGTCGTATTTAGTAGCTTTTCTTACCTTGTCTTTGATAAGTGGCTTACCCTGACCTGAAGTGCACAGAAAATGTGAAACATCACTTGGTTTTTCTTTTGCTGGTTCATTTCCCATGTTACTGTGCTCATAAATGTTGTCTCTTACTACAGATTCAAATCACAGAAGATATTTCTGTTCTTCTTAAAAGAAAAAGAGGAAATCTGTAAGTATGTATTCTTTGCAGTTTGTTAATGTCTAATTATACCTTTGTTTTGAGGCTATGAAGGGACCATACAAACCAGCATGTGGATTATTTTTACAGTGAAAAAAAACCCTACCAATATTTATGATGGTGTTAAAAAGGCAATATTTTGAAAATAAAATGGGAAATCCTTTTTACTTTGTGCAACTTCTAGAATTGCAGCAATTTGACACTCATTTATAAAAGGGAAAAGGCTAATTAAATACTTTCTTTGAGTCATAACCAAAAATGGAGTCAGAGATTAGAGTTTTGATTCTGATGTCTGGGTTGTACAAATTCTACATCTTTGGCAAGCCAGATAACTTCCTGGTCTGTAGAATGGGTTTAATAGCAAGCACACAAGCAATGATTCACTGTACAGTTGATGCATGCATCACAAATGGAAGCTGATTCTAGCTTCCTGGTTAATTGTGAAACTGATTTAAGTCTATTTCTGATTCGTGTAATTTTAAGTGTCACTATTGTCCCTCACTGAGTTGTTCCTCTGGATTATGATATGTAGAATAAGAAAGAAAGGAGATGACTTGACATTTGAGCCTTAGAGCTTGAAAATTACATAGTCCAGTAGTTCCCTAAGTGACTATTGTTGACTAGTAGAAGTTTTTTTAGACTACTCTGAAGTATGGGGAAAAAAGGAGTCATGCTTTCAAAAAATTTTATGTATATGAGTTTTATGCCTGCATGTATGTAAGTACACCCATGTCATGCAATGCCTATGAAGGTCAGAAGAGGGCATTGAATCTCCCGAAACTGTAAATATGGTTGTCAGTCACCATGTGGGTGCTGAGAACCAAACCCAGATCCTCTCTGCAAGAGCAGCCTGTGCTCTTACTGCTGAGCCATCTCTCCAGCCCCTTTGATTTTATTTATTTTAAAATATTTTGTATATATATATCTATATATATATATATATCTCTCTACAAATTAGGTTAAATCTGTTTGCCTGCATGTGTCAATGCATCTGACCACTTGTGTCATGCAATGCCCACAGAGGTCAGAAGTAGAATTGGATGTTTTGTAGATGCCTTGTGGGTGCTGAGAACCAAACCCAGGACATCTGTATCAGCCAGTGGCTCTTGACTGCTGAGCCATCTCTTCATCCCCCTTTGTTTTTATTTTTAAAGCTACAGATAAGTCAATGTAGAGGATATATCTTTCTCATTTTATAGAGTTATACATGTTCTTTATTTTGTAAAATGTAAATGGTATGGGTATTTTTTATGTTCATACCTGCCAACAGATTATTGGCTGTGTGTCATTACCCTTATGCTTTTCTAAAAACAAATGAACTAGTATTGATATATTAAAATCTGAATCCACTTTCCTCATTTTGCATATGAGGAAACAGTCATTGAGAGGCTAATTTGTTCTCGCCTTGACAGCTCAGCAGCTTGACAGCTCAGCAGCTCTGAGGTTGCCTCTCTAGTCATTCTGGTCTTTTGAGGATTGATTTCATTGTGATAGGTTATGAACTTGACTTGACACAGAAGATGGAGAAGTTCTTCTTTGGTAGTAACTTTCTGACTTCCAAGTATAAGGAAATTTGAAAGACTTTATGTTCTTACTATAGCTACTTGATAATGTGCACTCATTATTTTCCCCATTCAAAGATCATTAAATATGGCCACCGATTTTCATGAGCAGGCCAGACAGAGTTTCCTGTCTCTTAATTCAGCTTCTTTAGGTTACAAGTAATAGTAGATCAATAAAGTTACGATTTCCCATAGAGAGTACTGTTTTTCTGTCCTGCATACACAGCTACACAGTCAGATACATATTTATAGCAGTTGGCCCTGCAGCAATTGGTCTTGGGCAATCCAGGTGTAGCCAATTTAGACTTGGCTAGAAAAAAAATACTCTAAAGGTGAAGAGTAGGGAGCATTGGCAGAACAGCTGTGTTTTGGAGTTTACAGATAGTGCCCCATGGTACTTTGGAGGTTGTCCATCAGTTGTCAGACCTTTGCTCCAGGTATCTCAGAATAGGTTTTAAAGCGGAAATCGTTTCCTTATTGCCTTTACCTCACTTACGTTGGCGATACACAAGCTAGGTAAAGCAAATGAATATAAAAAGGAAGGAAAGTTTAGAATCTATTCCTGACCTTAACATGGAGATAGATGTTAACTTTAAGAGTACTTTTCCATGGCTTCTTGTATTTGACTTGGTATAGTTTTCTTTTGCAATGAAAATCTGTTAATTTTTGAAATGTTAGAAATACTCATAATAAATTCTTAGGGATAAAAATGCCATTTTTGGATTATCTGCTATTTTTGGAACATGTGCCCTCTTTACTAGCATAGACTGGCCATGAGTTTTCAATCTTCAACAGATTTATCACTGTTTAAGTTCTTATTTTCAGTCTCACCCATAAGATATATTTGATACTGAAGAGCAGAGGAACCTCTTTTTTTTTAAATGATACGCTTTTATATTAGGGTAGTTAGGCAGCTGAACACTAATGACGTTTTGGCTACTTCATAAATGATAGTTTAAGACTTATGTTGCATAATTTTTAGCAGTATTAAGTACTGGGAAACAACATTGGCTAAGAACTGCCTCCTCCTCTAACAAACAGGGAGGGCGGGTCATGAGGTTTTTTAGTAAAAGGACCTAGTTGCAAAATCCTACATGTAACACAAAGGTATTCCTGTGGGAAATTTTGTTGGTGACAGGATTTGGGGTTTTTTTTATGGAACTTAAGCTCATAGTTGACAGCTATTCCTCAGTTGTAATATTTTATTATAATATGATAGATGACAAGAGCTAGATGTATATAAAAACTGTCACTTTGATGATAAGTAACTCTAGAATTCACTTCTGTTACTGACTTATTTTTGTTAACATATATTAAAATCATAAATTTGTTCCAACAGACAAAACCCTTCCAGTAGACTGGTGGCTTTACAGACAGACTGAAAAGGTCATACTCCCACAATGGGTCATTTGTTTTTTGCAACAGTCATTCCTGTGCTTAGTTTTTGCATATAGTTTACTCCTTAGCAGCCATTGTGGAACTTTGAGATTATCATTGTGCTATCTTATTCCATTTGATAAATAGCCTGGGACCATTTCTAATTCTCCCTTTTTCATGATGTTTCATAAAGTTTGATTGTAATATCATGCTTTGCCAGTAGGTGCCACTTTCTAATAGATTTCTCTTCAAAGATCTTCAAAGCATTGAATTAAATTATATGCAGTCCATTCTCAACTGAAGAAATCTACATACATATTTAAAAATCAGTCGTGTTTCTATTACTTAACATGAGCAACAGCCATACACTTTTACGCCATATTGTATGTTTAATATGTATATATATATATATATATATATATATATATATATATATACTATATAGTGTGTGTTAGCAGCAACACTAGCTCCTAGATCTTCACATTTCAACATACAGAGATAGAATCCCAATTACACTAGCCTATGACCTAGATACAAATCTGATGCATGCCGGGGATCTTTTTAAGGCATTATGGGAGGGAGGGGACTCATAGTACAGCATGAAGGAGCATCTTCAACATGGCTGCTGGGGTGTTTTCTTTTCTGGGAAAGGCTGGGAA
The DNA here is from genome assembly GCA_009823505.1 of Rhizomys pruinosus. NCBI lineage: Eukaryota > Metazoa > Chordata > Mammalia > Rodentia > Spalacidae > Rhizomys > Rhizomys pruinosus. The sequence goes on along the minus strand of VZQC01010772.1, from coordinate 470,460 downwards.
GAGACTGGCACGATGGCGACTTCAGGAGTTCATGCCTCTCCAGGTGATACAGTAAACAAGTTTGCTTAATCTTGTGGGAGGCACACCCAAGACCAGTCATGTCGTGAGATACTTTTAATCAAAACAACTAGTTATAGGTATAATATGTTGGTGAAGGATATAGATATATATGTGTATATGTATATACATATACATAATCTCCAAGGTTTATTTATATTTTGCCTTTTTCAGTTTCAGTAACTCAGTTTAAAGTTTGTTGTACAGATTATTTTATATGGGTTAAACTGAGCAAGTATAACAATTCGAGTCTGAATTTGGTGAGACTGACAAGGGGACTCTGATAGACATTTCATGAGATGATTCAGTGCTTCAGATTCTCTGATAACAATGGATCTTGCTGCTACTCTTGAAAATATTAACATTTTGTCCGTTTTAATATTAAAGTGTGAAGCAAATTATATTGTGGTATATCTCCTTAAAGTCTAATTTCATTTACCCAAAGCAGGTATTTTTCTTATACCTTTGTATTTCAGCATATTCTTGTATATTTTAAAGTCATTTGAAAGTTTTTAATAGTGTATGAAATACGATTTTTATAAAGCACTCCGCCCTTAAAAAATCTTGGTGATGTAACATCTATTTAGAAATATGATCTTTTAAAGTATAACAGGTATTCTTATCTGGTTAATCTTTTGGAACATTTTTATTGTTCTTATTTAATGTTTGATGAATACAACTAAGGGGAAATTATGTTTGGTGATTAATTTATTAATAATAATGTATGACTTGAAAATGTTATTCTTCTAAAGTGACATTTGTATAATTAACTGTTGACTTTTTTTACATTTTTATAAAATCTTAGTTTTGAAGATAGAGGATATTAGCTTCTTAGTCTGGTGGCAGATATATTGCTCCTTGCTTAGTTTTGTTCATTTTCTAAAACTTGTAAAACTTATCTTGGCTTTAATCATCTTCAGTTTTTTCGAGGGGTTTCTTTTTCATTGGTGGGTTTTTTTTTTTTGGTGTTTTCTTTTAAATTGGTGTTATGCCACATGCTTCTAGTAGAGATAATTTCTTCTTTTAAATTCAGGCTGTAGGTACTAGAGCTTATTGTATTGCTAATGCTTTTGGTGTTTCATCTATCTTGGGGTGTTTGAAGTAACTGGAATGAAATACTTAGTAAATTTAACCTCAGAACAACAACAAATAAATGTTTCTGATTTTTCACTCAACTTATTAGGACTTCTCGACATCTTTCTTTGTCCTCTACATTGCCTTGGGTTGTAGGATAGATCATTGCTCAAAATTGTTGCCACTGAGGTTGCCTATAAGGGTTCTAAAAGCATAGTATTTTCCCAGAATATCAGTATAATATTTTATAAAGTTTGACTGAAGTTAAGTGCATTCAAACTATTGTGTGTGTGTATATATTTGACTTTCTAATTCAGAGCCCTCTCACATACATTCTAATTCAACACATTTATTGCATAGCTAACACATAGAAGTATGGCTCTGCTTGATGAGGCTTCAACAGCAAACTGCCTTATCATGAAGCTTCTTTTTGTAATGGCGATGTAGTCAATAAACATGAAAACTAAGAGCAATAGTATAGAAATGAAAAGCAATAAGGAGAAAAATACAAGAAAGGAAGTGGCAAACATGCATGTTTAAAGGAGAGTCACTAGATAAGGCCTAACGGAGATATTGATTAAAGACAAAAAAGGAGGGCAAGGAAATGACATACACAGGTGTTGGAGAATAGTTCTTGCAGAAAGAATTGTAAGTACAAGGCTCTAAGTCACAGTTAGTCTTGGCATGCCCAAGGAATAGTGAAAAACAAGTGGGGGTGAAGTAAAAAATAAGAAGAAAACTTGAATATGGTGTTCTGGAAGGGAAGTGCAGAAACTCCAAGCCTGAAAGGAAGCAACTGCATTAAAGGCTGCCTGTGAGAAGATGAGGACAGGGTTTAAAGGAACTTTGGAAAGGTCATTGGTGACACTGATCAGAGCACTTCAGTTGAGTTGTAGGGAACAAAATCTGCATGTAGTGGGTACCAGAGGAGACAGGAGGTGGGAACTGGGCAACAGAGTACACAGACTGCTCTTTTTTATTTTTTTAATTAATTTATTTTTATGTGTATGAATGTATTGGCTGCATGTAGATTGGTGCACCCATGTCGTGCAATGCCGCGGAGGTCAGAAGAGGGTGTCAGATTCCCCTGGAACTGGAGTTAAAGATGGTTCTTAGCCGGCATGTGGGTGCTGGGAATCAAACCTGGGTCCTGAGAAACAAACCTGGGTCCTCTGCAAGAGCAGTAGGTGCTCTTAACTACTGAACCATCTCTCCAGCCCCTGACCGCTCTTTTTAAGGATGTGTAAAGAGAAGAAGAAATGGGCTCTAACAGAGTTAGAGTGGGAATGCTTTTTAACATGAAAGAAATAATAGCTTTTAAAATGCTGATGGGAATGATTTGGTACAGCAGTACCACCCTGTCCCTGTGAAGACAAAGGCATAGTGTCCTGGTAAGGGGCTAGGAGCATCAGCTGTCCATCCAGTCACAGAAGAGAGAGGAGTATACGGCCAAAGAGGCATGCAGGTGTGTCCATAGAGTTGTGGGTGGGCTCTTGTGGAGGCCATTGCTGTAGTATTCCCAATTTCTCTGCAAAATAGTAAAGCAGATCAGCAGCTGACACGGATGGAAAAGCAAAATGGTGGTCTAGAGAGAGAGAGATACAGCAGGAGATTTAGAAGGGTAACAGAGTAGGTAGACTAGTTCAATATGGTTTCTGTGTGTCATGGAGAGGCTAAAGTGATGGGAGGGCTTTGTCTTCCTTTAGTCAAATCCATGGCCATCATAATCATCCTCAGGTCTACTCTCTTGGCATTCCTGACACTCTCTCATGTTGCTTTACTTACTCCACTAAACTACAACCTGGATCAATCCAATTCTCCACCTAATCTGCATCCAAGTAGCTTAATTTGAAGGACTACATCATAGAAAGCTTTCAAATGACAGATCACATCACTTGTTCAAAGTCATGCTTGGTGGTAGACACTGAGGTAGACCTGAGATCTAGCTTAGTCTAGTATACCCACTGCCTGGAAGTTCAGTCTTCTTTGTACACAATATTTCATTTTCTCTTCGTACAGCAGAATGTTGATGATTGTGTGTCTGTCCCTGAAGTATTTCCCTTCTACCAAGACTTAAAAACCAACATGAATAGCCAGGCGTGGTGGCGCACGCCTTTAATCCTAGCACTCGGGAGGCAGAGGCAGGCGGATCTCTGTGAGTTCAAGGCCAGCCTGGCCTACAGAGTGAGTTCCAGGACAGCTGGGACTACAGGGAGACCCTGTCTCGAAAAGACAAAAAAAAAAAAAACCAACATGAGCAAGCTTTAAATATATTATTATAAATGAATAAGACATACACTACAGTTTATGTCCAAGTTAATTGTAAATTTCAGAGGATTTTGGGAACTTTGCATGTTTATTTACCCTAAGTTTGACAGTTTGTCATTAAGTGTAGGTGTTACTGTCCCTTAGGGGCATTGTATAAATTGAAAGCATGCTTCTTCTTGTGCTCAAATATTGTCCCCAAGAATTTATTCAACTGACTATATTCTATTTCAAATGAATTATCTTTTATACTTTTTATATGTACAATAAGAAATTAATTTTAAAATTCTATATGTAGTTAGCTTATCTGTGACTGTCCTTTAAGGATTATCATGGAGTATGAAAATAACCTTTGTTATAAGTAAGAGGTGTTGGGTCTAATAGGGCTTAGAACTACTGGTCTGTCTCTACAGTTAACTGCCCAGATGTTTGGAAATGATGTTATAACCTAGCACCAAAATGAAGGATAGATATTGTAAGTAATGTAGGAAAGTAAGGAGAAAAAAGGAAAGATTATTGTGGAATAAAGGCAGTCAGTTCCAGCTCCATTACTCCAGTTCTGCTCTCTGGAGTATGTACTGTCTTAAGTAATACAGTCTTAGCTTCAGGTTCTGAGATTGCAATCAAGGGCTGTGGCAAGAGCCTGTGTGATCTGGGGAGTCTCTTGGACTACCCTGGCCAGTGACTTAAGAGGAAAGATTCTCCTGTGTGGCACTGTTTCCTGTTATGTAGCTTTAAGCTTTGCACATGGACACATGTAGCCATATTTTGTGTGTCATTTGTCAATAGATTGTTAGACTAATATGATTCCCTCAGGTTTTTTGACTCTAGCTAGGCATTATTTATCTCTCCTCTCTATCCTCTCTGTCTAGACCTCCCTCCATGTCCGCTCCACTTAAAGTATCCACATTTTCCCCATTTCTCCCTTGATAAAAGCAGTCCCCTATGGTCCCACTTCTCTTGAGCTTCTTTTCCCCGTTCATCCCCAAATGTCCTTCTCTAACCCTTCCTCTCCCCTCCCATTTCGATATCCTCATTTAATCTACTTCTCCCCACCTGTCTCCTACTAGTCTTCTGTCTCAGCTTCCCTCTTTCCCATTACTTTCCTGGTTCCTTTTCATTTACCTGGTTCATACAGTTACATCAGGCTATATAGTTACATATAAGGATTTGGTGCTAGGATCCACAAATGAGGGACAACCCCTGAAGGCTAGCTCTCAAAGCTTGGGAGAGCACTATGTAAGCTACTAAGGGAGAGCATCAATTCATGGTCCAACACCAGCTTTAAGACAAAATATCCACATCTGTGTAGTAGTGGCATTTTTATTTTGGGGGCAATCAATGGCTAAGTGGACTTAAAGCCCACTGAATGGGAGGAAACACGAGTGTGGTATTCCAAATATAGCCAGATACACATGGCTGGAGAGGTCATAGATCTTCGAGACATTATCAAGGTTGTTGCATCCCTAAGCTAAGGCAACATCTTACTAACTGCAAAATAGGTATCCTTATATTTACACACAAATATCCCAGATACCAATAAGTAAAGAAGTTTCTTTTGCACCAGATGAAGAATATTACAGAGTCCCACAACAGGACACACACATTGCCATTGTCTGTGAATTTTCCAAGCCTAAAGCAACACATCTACAATGCAATTTCTACACCTAAGGCTCATGCAACACAGAACCAAGGGGCCAGGAGGACACCAGTTAACCTCATAACTCTTATTAAGGAAGCTCCCTCATTTACAAGGGGCCAGGAACTCAAAAGGTCATGGATGGCCAAGCCGTGAAGATTAGGAGTCTACGGATTGTGGGTCCATGGACAGGTGGCCTGTATTCAGTTTCACTCAGCCAGGGCTCAGGGGATATTGTGGAAGAGGGTGCAGAAAGATTGCAAGAACCAGGGAGGTGGCTCCTGGGACCCTGCTCATAGGAACCTACAGCATTGATGACAGCATGCACAAGACCAATGCAAGCTCAACTACACAAAAACCCAGCATAGAATAGGGGAAATGGGTAGCAGACACCAATCTTCGCTGAAGAAATATTGGCAGCTGATTACTGCTGGTTGAGAAAGTGCTGATCTTCTTTAACTGAGGGACTTTGGATAGACTGACTAGAGCTTAGTGAATGAACTGGCACTGACGAATGGCCAGGGAGGTTAATTTGGTGAAATAGGACCTAACACAAATGACAGAATGTATGAAGTCAGGAGGAAGTGCTGTGGGAGGGTGCCAATGGAGAAGGGTTATAAAGGTGATTAAGACTGATTGAGGTGCCAGACGTGGTGGCACATGCCTTTAATCCCAGCAACTTGGGAGGCAGAGGCAGGCAGATCTCTGTGAGTCTCAAGGCCACCTGGGCTAACAGCTGGTCTACATCGCAAGTTCCAGTCCAGCTGGTACTAAAGAGAGACCCTGCCTCAAAAGGACCAAAAAAAAAAAAAAACTGATTGAGATGTTATGTATGAAATACACAAAAATTCGATTAAAAAAAGAAAACGAAATTTCTGATGGAAGAATGATGATGTATTTGTTGCTCTACAACAGACACTTGGGATACAGTATCTTGAAGAAATGAATGACCAGACCGACTTGTCATACCAAGAAACCAGTTTATGGGTTTACTTTAAATCAGGATTCAAATTTGGAAAGGCCCAAAGAAATCATGTAGGCCAGAAATTCTTAGTTCAGGATTGGTGTCTCCTTTTGTGGTTCATGAAATATTTTCAGGAAAGTCATGAATCCCTTGAAATCATATGGATCACTTTCCAATCTTTCTGTAAAGAATAGAGTTCATAGTTTTAACTGGATTTGAAAAGGTTATGGTCTGCCAATCTGATCTAATCCCATTCGTTCAAGGTTAGGGCAGCCAGGTAGTGGTAGAAACATATATCAAACCCAGGTGATTTCAGGTTTCTCATTCATTTCACCACACTCAGCTGAAAGATGTAACCAGATGCATAGGTGGGATTTAGCTCTCACTTTCCAGTGATGCATGTGAAAACAACCAGCCAACCTGGCGTGAGATGAATAAAGTCTATTTCCCTAAGAATTAAGGAAGGATGGATTTCAGTTTCTCTTTCAAACAAATGAATACAATTTTTCAGTTGAGATGTGCATTCACTCACCAAAAGTGGGTTTCTCAGCTGAAGGCAGAGTCCCTGAGAGATATTATCCCTGAGGATGTTACTTCAGTTTCTTGGTAGTAGCAGATTTTCAGTGGCCCCCAGTTTACCACTTAATCAAATTAAAATTACCTTGATCTGTCAGATCCTTGATTCTCAGTGCCTGTTTGGCCAACATACACCCCATGTCCTGGTCAAGCTAGTGTCCTAGTCTGGCCCCATCATCTCCTAGACTTCTTCACTCTTTTCTGTCTATCCTCATGTAGCTACCTCGCCAACTGCCCTCCATTCCCCGTCCATTTCCACGTGTCTGGCATAGGGTCCAGCTTAAGCCTAATGATTGCCAAGGCCCCTTTTATGTACTCTTGGCCACTTTCTATGTACTCCAACTCTTCTTGCACCTGTTGTTTGTGTCATATACCTAATACTCAGTTATGTATCACGTCATTGCTCTTCTGTAGCAGTGTTTTAGTGGACACCTTGGAGGTGAAATTCCAGGGGGTTCTCAGTGGGACCCAGGACATCTCAGGTGCCTGCTTCATATAGAGTAACTGGAAGTAATGTATGCGCAGCCTGCATGAGTCTTTATTTAAAGAAATGGGCTAGCTTCTCTCCATGCTCCAACATCACCTCTCAGTTTGAAACACTGTTAGATCTGTCCTACATGCTAAATGCCTCAGGTGTGTCAACTTACAAGAGGCCAGAGCCAGGATTTCATACTACCTTAAATATACACTACTCATCCAGGGTCACTGAGGCATTTCTGAGCACAACATGGCCACTTAGGAAATCATTTTATAATCATATTGTTCCCGCTTGGGGAATAGAAGGTAGTGATCAACATTACTTCAGAAACTTAATAAAGAACTCAGGATAATGTTTCTTGGGTATTTTTTGAATAGGAAAACTATACTAAGTTACCTCCACCCTTTGGATACAAAGCCTAATCCTATTTAAGGTTCTCTAGTTTTGATACAGATCTTTAAGAGAAACCTCATTATTGGCATACTCTGCTCTTCCAGAGTTCATCAAAATCTAAGGAGCAATGTCATGCATTCATGGAAGCATGAAATTACTGTTTCTTCCCTGACAGTAGAAGGATGCACAGAGTATAATTTTCCCTAAGAACAAAGAAAAAAATAAATTCAGGAGTTGTTGCACTAAAATAAAGACATTATGTCAAACACGATTGAACTTAAAAATGTGAGTCTTTCATACCAGTTACTTCCATTTTTCTATATCAAATCAATTATATGAACTAATGAAGATCTGAATATTTAAATCAATTGTGCTATCAACTGGTTAATATTCTTTTGTTTTTGTTTCTTTTTTTTTCCTATTCTCTGCCTGGTTCATTGTCTTTACCTACAGGTGTACTTTATTGTCGGCTTCCAAAGATTACTAACTTTTATCTGTATCGCTAAAATTGAACTACTTTGGCTATACTGCTCCTCTTATTGCTGCTTCCATTATTGCCTTCGTCAGAAAAATAAGGCTTTAAGAAGCCAAAGAATTACAAGAAATAAGCACCATTTTAGAAGCCTTTCCACTATGAAATTTAAGCTAAATGTACTCACCATTATTTTGCTGCCTGTCCACTTGTTAATAACAATATACAGTGCCCTTATATTTATTCCATGGTATTTTCTTACCAATGCCAAGAAGAAAAACGCTATGGCAAAGAGAATAAAAGCTAAGCCCACTTCAGACAAACCTGGAAGTCCATACCGCTCTGTCACGCACTTCGACTCACTAGCTGTCATAGACATCCCTGGAGCAGACACTCTGGATAAATTATTTGACCATGCTGTAGCCAAGTTCGGGAAGAAGGACAGCCTTGGAACCAGGGAAATCCTAAGTGAAGAAAATGAAATGCAGCCAAATGGAAAGGTTTTTAAGAAGGTAAAGCAGTGTTGTGCTTTTTATTCATTTTAACAACCACAGTTGCTTTGTAATAAGTGTGATTTTATTGACTTTAGCAGCAACAATTGCTTTGTAATAAGTTACGTGCATTTTAAGAATGCCGGCACTCTATTGTGCTTTTAATGAATTTTCTGAAACATTCTTATAGCTTCTGTGTTCTCATGTAAGAGGGATTTTAGGAGTTCAGTATTTTGAATAGTATTTTTATTGCTTAGTTGGGTAAATAGACTAATAATAGAGAATGCCTCACCTTTAACAGTTAATTCTTGGGAATTATAAGTGGATAAACTACCTTGAAGTGAACCGCAGAGTTAGTAACTTTGGTAGTGGACTCACTGCATTGGGACTGAAGCCAAAGAACACTATTGCCATTTTCTGTGAGACCAGAGCTGAATGGATGATTGCAGCACAGACCTGCTTCAAGTACAACTTTCCCCGTAAGTGTCTCATGCTTTTCACTGGGGAGAAGGAGGGCTTGGCTTATAGGTGAAACTTGTTGTGAGATGCTCTTATTTTTAGAGTAGGGCTGAAACTGTAACTCAGTAGTAAAGACCTGCCATAGTATATGTGAGACAATGGCATAGTATACATGAGACGATGGCATGGTATACATGAGACGATGGCATGGTATACATGAGATGATGGCATAGTATACATGAGACGATGGCATGGTATACATGAGACGATGACATACTGTACATGAGACGAAATACTATACATGAGACGATGACATAGTATACATGAGATGATGGCATAGTATACATGAGACGATGGCATAGTATACATGAGACGATGACGTACTGTACATGAGACAATGACATGGTATGCATTATGTCCATAAACCAGATAGACAGCTAGGATAAAGTCCTTGCTGTGAACTCATGAGGACCTGAGCTCGAATCACCAGAACCCACATAAAGTCAGATGAAATAATATGCACCTGTAATCACAGCTCTCCTATGACAAGAAGGGAGTTGGAGACATAAGAATCTGTGGAAGCTTATGGGCCAGCTAGCCTGCAAAAAATAACACAAAACCCTGTCTCAAACAGAGTGGATGGTGAAGACCGACACCTGAAGTTATCCTTGAATTTCGCATGCATACTGTGCCATGTGTGTACCTGCATTCACACACATGAATCCACACACATTGTACACACAGAGAAGGGGAGAGAGAGAGAGAGAGAGAGAGAGAGAGAGAGAGAGAGAGAGAGCCAATAGCTCTTATTAAAGATAGCAACTTCTAAGAGGTAGTATGATAACCTAAACCTTAGTATGTTTAGTTGAGAATTTTATTTTCATTTTTATTTTTTTGGTCTTTTCGAGACAGGGTCTCCCTGTAGCCCCAGCTGTCCTGAAACTCGCTCTGTAGACCAGGCTGGCCTTGAACTCACAAAGATCCACCTGCCTCTGCCTCCTGAGTGCTAGGATTAAAGGTGTGCATCACCACACCCAGCTGACAAGAATTTTTTTTGGTATTGTTGAGACGGTGTCTCCCTGTAGTCCCAGGTGTCCTGGAACTCACTCTGTAGACCAGGCTGAACTTGAACTCACAAAGATCCACCTGCCTCTGCCTCCTGAGTGCTAGGATTAAAGGTGTGCATCACCACACCCAGCTGACAAGAATTTTTTTTGGTATTGTTGAGACAGGGTCTCCCTTTAGTCCCAGCTGGCCCAGAGCTAGCACTATAGATCAGGCTGGCCTTGAACTCACAGAGATCTGCCTGCCTCTGCCTCCCAAGAGTGCTGGGATTAAAGGTGTGCACTGCCACAGCTGGCACTAAAGATGGTTCTTAGCTGCCATGTGGGTGCTGGGAATCAAACCCCAGTCCTCTGTAAGAGCAGGCAATGCTCTTAACTGCTGAGCCATCTCTCCAGCCCCCAGAGTTATATATTTTTTAACAGGAAATGCATTATACCAGAAATAGCTAGAGGTTGGAAGTTATGGTTTTGGAGATGATAAACCAAATGACTTAAACAACAAAAATGATTGTATATAAACTTTTAGTTCATTTTTTGCACTTTGAGCCCTCTTTTTTGGCTTTATTTTGTTTATGAAATAAGTGTGTGCCAGCTCTAACTGGCAGTAGAGATGATAGATAGCAAGGAAAAGGGTTTGTTTCTGGTTTGTAAACATGTGATTTTGCCATCATACAAGAAGTAATTTTTCAAAAATTGAGTTCAGAGGGGTCTTGCTGTATCCTAAGTACTTGGTTGTTTCAGGAAACAGAGTGCTGAAGGTTTAGTGAAGAAATCAGTTTGTATTTCAGACAAACAAATGTAGACAGTACAAAAATGCTCCATCTGTCTGTCACCTTCCTTCAACCCACAGTGGATAGTGATTGTTATGTTGCTATTTCTGGTTACCAACCAAAAGCTCAATTTCCATCTCCAAAGTTTAGCAGTTGTTGCTCAGTGCTAACTGATTTGGGTTTCTTATGATTTGTCTGGTGGCCTCTTATGAACACCTCTACTGGTCTCTAGGTAGGTCCCACAAGATTTCTTCTACGTAATCTCTAAGCATGGAGGTCACCAGTCCCATAAGAAACTGAGCTTGCTGAAAAAGCTTTTTTGAAGGTCAGAAGATATTATTTGTGGCTCATCATCTGACACGAGATCCTGAAAAAATTTTTAAAGAATATGCTTATCTATTATTCGGGTCAATGATTAATGAAAGTGTGTGCCACAAGGGGACCCTTGATGAGCTGCCTCTGACTTGACTTCAGCCAGAACGTATGGATCTTGAGCATCTCAATTGACTCTCAGGAAACTGTAAGGTTAATTTTGCGGTATCAGGGAGAGTATGAAAAAAAAATCAAACTATAAGGTGTTTTTATATATATACTATACCAACCTTATGGTCTGGCTTAAATACCTTTCTAAAAATGTTAATCATCCAGTATTTGTGTTTATTTTTATTATGTAGTTGTGACTTTATATGCCACACTTGGCAAAGAAGCTGTTGTTCATGGATTAAATGAATCCGAGGCTTCCTATCTAATTACTAGTCTGGAACTTTTGGAAAGCAAACTGAAGGTAAATATGAAATTTAACTTTTTAATTTATATCTTTTAACCAGCACATGAAACATAAAGATATATATTAATGTGTTAACATGTGATGTTATATATATATATACATATATATATATGTATATATATATATATATATATATATATATATATACTGTAAAATGCTTAAATCAGCTTTGACAAATTTGTTTCCTCAAGTATTTCTCATTTCTTTTTGGAGATACCTTAAAAAGGTTTTGAAATAGGGGCTGGAGAGATGGCCTAACAGTTAAGAGCGCCGACTGCTCTTGCAGAGGACCCGGGTTCAATCCCCAGCACCCACATGGCGGCCGAGAACCGTCTGTAACTCCAATTCCAGGAGAACTCCAGTTCTAGGGGAATCCGACACCCTCTTCTGACCTGCGTGGCATTGCATGACACGGATGCACAGACTTGCATGCAGACAGTACATTCATACACATAATAAAATAAAAAATTTTTTTAAAAGTTAAAAAAAGGTTTTGAAATGTGTGACACGTTATCATTATAGACATCCTTCTGTGTAATAGCATGCCATATTTTGTTGCTGCCATCCGTTTGTAACTTACAATCAGTCAAGTCTGCATCCCTACCCATCCTGCTCTCCCAGTCTCTGGTAACTAGAATTCTTCCCTCATTCTATGAGGTAAATTTTTCTTACATTCCACATGAATGAGATCATATGTTACTTCTTTTTCTGTGCCTGGTTTATATCACTTACAGTAATGCTAGTTCCAGCCAGGTTGTTATGAATGTTAGGATCACATTCCTTTCATGACTGATGAGTATCTGTTGTGTGTGTGCATGTGCACGCACGCACGCACATACACCTTTTTCATTTATCAATTGACAGGTAGTATCCATTCCTTGGGTGTTGTGAATAGTTCTGCAGTTAGTATAAAATGTGTACACACTGATGTCATTTCTTTGGATACATATCCAACAGTGCAATTGATCCTGTCATATCATAATTCTACTTATAAGTTTTGGAGGGCCTTCTGTATTGTCTTTTATAGTTACGTCGATTTACATTCCCACCAACAGTGCAAGGGGTCTGCCTTTCTGCATAAACTTGTGAATACTGTTAGCCCTTTTGATAATAGGCATTCTTAAGGGACTATGGTGAAATCTTGTGGTTTCAATTTGCGTTTTCCTGATGATTAGTGGTGCTGAGCACTTCTTCATCTATCTGTGTTGGCTCTTCATCTGTTATCTTTTGAAAAATGTCTCTGTATATCTGCACATTTTCAGTTGGGTCATTTGACTTTCACTGTTGAGTTTCTCAGCTGATTTATATACTTTTGGGGCAGCAGACCTGAGTCAGAAGTAGAACTTGCTGTATTTTATCCCATTTTGTAGATTTCTCTCCATTCTGATGATTGTTTCCTTTGCTGTTCAGAAACTTTTTAGTTTGTTTTCCTTGAGCTTTCTGTGCTTTTGTGGGTTTTGTTCAAAAAATCTTTGCCATTTCAGTGTCTTGAAACAATTCCCCTGAGCAATCTGCCCAGGCACTTGTTTATCTTTGTGAAGAGGCAGATCTTGGTTTCATTTGTTTTACATATTTTTTCAGTCTTTCATTTAGTTCTGCTCTGTTCTGTATTATTTCTTTCCTTCTGTTGTTTTTGGGTTTGATTTTCTAGTTTCTGACATGCAGTAATAGTTTGAGAGCTTTTCTACTTTTTTGATAAAGGCTTTGATTACTCTAAGCTTTACTCTTGATACTACTTTTGTTCTCAAGATGGTTTTAGTATCTTCTGTCTACATTTTCATTTGTTTCAGGAAAATTATAAATTTCTTGATTCATTGTTTGCATCAGTTGTTTGATTTTCATGAATTTGCATAGATTAAAAAGGTTTTCCTGTTTTCAATTTCTAGTTTTATTGCACTGTGGTCTGAGTAGATGCTTGACATTATTTTCTTCTTTAACATTTATTTTTATTTTTATGTGCATGAGTATTTGCCTGCAAGAATATATATGCATCACATGCATGCCTGGTGTCTGAAGCCAGAAGTGGGCATCAGATCTCTTGGAACTGAAGTTAAAGATGGTTGTTAGGTACCATGTGGGTGCTGGGAACCACACTTGGGTCCTCTGCAAGAGCAGTAAGTGCTGTTAAACACTGAGCTTTCTCTCTAGCGTCACTTGATAGGATTTTAACTTTAAAAGTTTTTGGAAACTTGATTGGTGTCCTGTATAGCAGTCTATCATGGAACATGTTCTGTGCCCTGAAATGAAAGGTAAGACATGCTTAGCAGGCAGTAGGGAAAAACACAAAAACACATTTTGTTCAAAAATGTCATAATGGTATTTGGTACATTATATGGTGATTTAATAATAAAGGTATTTTAAAAAGAAAAATTTCTGTTCTGCAGCTGTTTGATTTATAGTTTTCTGTTGGGTCCATTTGAGTAAGTAGGGTGCAGTTTAAGTTGTTTCTTTTTGTTGACATTTTGTTTGGATGATATGTCCATTACAAAAAGTGCAGTTTGAAGTGATTACTAGATTGAGATCTCCTTCCACCCTGTGGGATCTGGAAGATTGAACTCAGGTTGTCACACTTGGAGGTAAACACCTTTTCTCCCTGAGCTCTCTCGCCATCTGGATCCCTTTATCTTTATATAATGATCTTACTTGCCACTTTTGACTGCTTTTTATTTAAAGTGTGTTTTACCTGATAGTAGATATTGGTATGGCTACTCCTGCCTATTCTGGCTTACATCTTCATGGAATAGCTTGTCCCATTCCTTCACATTTGGTATGTACATGTCTTTTGAAATGAAGTGAGTTTCTTATCACTACCATATAGTTAAGTATTTTTAATCCATTTAGTCACTCTCTGTCTTTTCATTGGAGAAGTTAATCCCTATGCATTCCACATAACTGTAAGGAGATAAGACCTCACTATGTTTTGTTGTAGTCTTTTCTCCAACTCTTACTATTTAATGGGTAAATGGTACACTCTACTGATGTATTTTGATCTCTTATTATTTTAGTTCCCCTAACATTGATATTTTCTATGGTTACTATAAGGCTTACAAAAATATATCTTGTGACAAGCTACATTAAGATATTAAGTGAAAGGCATATGTAATCATAATGATAAGAAATGAGAAAATAGGTGAATAAGTAAAAGTTTACTTGTGTTCCTTTCCCACTACATTTAAACATATTCATATCTAGTTTTATGTATTTCTCTGTTTCCTGCCTCTTAATATCTTAATGTAGTTACCATTATTTGTAATCCGTATTATAATTACAAATATAATAATCCTAAAAATAACCATATTTTTGGTTTCCATCCTAAAGATATAGATGGTTTATGTATACTATGTTTACAATATCACAGCACCCTGAATTTGTCTGTAATTATATTTAAGTGAAACTTTCTTTCAGTGTACGGTACTATTAACTGATGGACTGGAAAATGTTTAATAAGCACATTTTTGTGGCATGCCAAATTAAATAGCTGGGTTTTCTTTCTGCTTGACAGACTGCATTATTAGATATCCATTGTGTTAAGCACATCATTTATGTGGATAATAAGACTATCAATAAAGCAGAGTACCCAGAAGGGTTTGAGATTCACAGCATGCAATCAGTAGAAGAGTTGGGATCCAAGCCAGAGAACTGTAAGTAAAGCAGTTAAAATGAATCTCCTCAACTATTCAAGGTCTGTTATTTTAGCAGGTTAGTAAAAGAAATGACATAGTGAAAATGTTGAAGTTCTTTGATTAAAATTTCTTTCTTCAGTTGAAAAGTAATCAAGACTATATATGATTAAGATTCTCTTTTCATTTTTTCTGAAGGAAATATTCGTCTGAAATTTGCTTAGCAATTGAGTGATAATAAATGGTCTAGATGGGCATGGAGCACTCGGGAGGCAGAGGCAGGTAGATCTCTGTGAGTTCAAGGCCAACCTAGTCAGCATAGGTCCAGACCAGTTGGGGCTACAACAGGGAGACCCTGTCTCAAAAAATAAATAAATAAATAAATAAATAAATTGGTCTAGACTTTATGGCAGTTTGTCTAAAACTTTTCTGATTTCTAAATTTTTATTTTATGTATATGAGTGTTTTGTTTGCATGTATGTAAGTGCATAAACCATGGGTGTGTGATGCCCACAGAGGCCAGAAGAAGACCCTGGAACTGGAGATATGGATGGTTGTTAGCTGCCATGTGGGAGCTGGGAACTGAACCTGGGTCCTCTGCAAAAGAATCCAGTGCTCTTAACAGCTGAGGCATATCTCCATCCCCACCTCAGAGAATTTTACCATTAGAGAATGATCATGTGTTTATAATAATAGTGTAGGCGATAGCTTCCTACCATGTATCAAAAATGGCGGTCAGTCTGACATTTTCCTGTCTACAAGTGAACAATTGAGCCTGCTAAATTTCTTGGAGAGAGCAGAATTTTACTTTGGGGATGAAACAGTTTTTTACTCAAAACAATAGTCAATAGCATTTGTGTCATAGGAAAGAAAGTGTGGCTTAAATATTTTATTATCTTTATTGTTCTGGGCAGTAAACATGCCCATTCTAAAGAGAGAGAGAGAGACTATCTCAGTGTAAACGTCCTTTGAAACAATGGTCCAGAGCAAATCTGTGCCTCTGTTGGCAAGATGCATAGAAACAGAATAGGTCCAGGGACAACGGTCTCTTATCACCAGATTGACACTGCTGGATGGTATCTGCCTGACTGGGAAATCCTGATTAGCAGGGTCTACAGCTAATTCTGATGACTCACCAGAGCATTTTGACATACAACTTTAGAGGATATTTAGCTGTCCTTATAATTTGCTTTGAACACTAACATGGCAGACTTATGTCTTTCACTGACATTCATTCATCTCTAGGATATATAAAATCACACACACACACACACACACACACACACACACACACACATATNGATAGAGAGAGAGAGAGAGAGAGAGAGAGAGAGAGAGATTTTGGTCTTTTTGAGACAGGGTCTCTCTGTCCTGGACCTTGCTCTGTAGACCAGGCTGGCCACCGACCTTGCTCTGTAGACCAGGCTAGCCACCAACTCGCAGAAAGCCTCTGCCTCCCGAGTGCTGGGATTAAAGGCGTGTACCACTGCACCCAGCTATAATGCATATATTTTTGTGGTATTAATTTACCTTAGTAAAGAGTCATTATTATAGTGTATCTTAATACATAATAACATAGCTATTATGAGTTCTGTGCAGTTATGCAATAATATAGTTTATTACTGAGCATATAGTTATTATTATGATGACATATTTCAACATGCTTTAAAAAAATGGGCAGATAAGAAATGTTGTATTGCATGTGTAGAATGAGAACAATGTCCATATAAATACATATGCAGTTAATCCTCAGCAGAGTCTTTTAGTTTGGTTCCTGACAGTAACCATGGACAGAATTAAGCATTTGTTTTAGATTGTTTAAGTGTATAACTTTGAGTTTGGTCATTTCAGTGGTATATCCTGATTTTTTTTTTAAATTGGTATCTAAATTATGACTTTGTAAGCATTTTAAAATTCTTTTCTTTTTCTACTGTTATATAGTTCTGGTAGCTGTACACTTTTGGCCATTTTAGTGTGCTCTGGGAAGGAAAAGAGGTTACTGGGTTGGCATGATATACTGTCTTAAAAGTATAGCTCCAGTGTGCTCTACAAAAGTTGGTACCTTGGAATTTTAGAATTGAAGTCACCTTAAAGAGCAAGCTTTGGTTATAGGCATCAGTGAGGGCAAGTATGAGAGTGACCTATAGAGCCTTTGTTCCATCTGAGACATAATAAATCTGAATTTTCGTAAATGGCATCAGAAGTATTATTGAGATCAAAACTTTACGGGTGATTCTAATGCCAACCATTGGTCATGAAGCACAGTCCAACTTAGCTGAGATATTTTAGAGATGAGATAATTAAGGACTGAGGAATTTACACATGCTATGTTATCTTCCTGATTTTCTAAAGCCTTAGAAATACTTCCCAAACACTGCAATGTACATAATGCTGAGAAGGGTTCTGAGTAGATGGGGGTTAGGCTAACATCTAGAAAATGGGCTACACTCAGTTGGAAATCCTTATTTTAGTTAACCAGAATTTGAAAAGCATTTTTTTGGTGTTTTTGAGACGGGGTCTTCCAGTAGCCCCAGCTGGCCAGGAACTCACTCTGTAGACCAGGCTGGCCTTGAACTCACAGAGACCATACCTGCCTCTGCCTCCCAAGTGCTAGGATTAAAGGCAATGTGCCACCACACCAGGCTGAAAAGCATTTTTAATTGGTTGTCAGTCTAGACTATTTGTTGAAATCTGTAGTATCATTTTGTAAAATCAAAACATCTTATATCGAGTAATTCAACTTCTGAACTGAAGAATGTGTGCTTTTTTATTCTTTAGCAAGCATTGCTCCAAATAGACCAACTCCTTCAGACATGGCCATTGTGATGTATACCAGTGGTTCAACTGGTCGACCTAAGGGAGTGATGATGCATCATAGCAATTTGATAGCTGGAATGACAGGCCAATGTGAAAGAATACCTGGACTAGGGTAAGAGAAACACTTGACTTCATTCTTCAAAATAGAGTGCTCATAGCATTTTGTAAACTCAGTCTGTGGTAAAATATAAAGTTATTGATGCTGTGTTTGTAATTAAAAATGCCTTCTCAGGAGTACTTAAACCTTTTCTTTTTGTTTTAGACCAAAGGACACTTATATTGGTTACTTGCCTTTGGCTCATGTGCTGGAGTTGACAGCAGAGATATCCTGCTTTACCTATGGCTGCAGGATTGGATATTCTTCTCCACTTACGCTATCTGACCAGGTGACAAACCTTTTCTTCTTCATTCATGATTTTCTTAACCTGCATTGTTTGCCTTAATATTAAAACAAGAAATATTTTTATTCAGTAAAATGTTCTTTGTGGTGTCAAGCATAGTTTTCCTGAACCAGACATATGTAAATAACCTGGTTGTTAACATTCCTTTTGGCACATTTTTTATTATTTTGAAATAATTACCGTCATCATTCTATATGAGTTTTTTCTCAGGAGAGTGTGATAAAAAAAACAAATTTACTGCCTCTTTTGACATATCGTTCAGGAGCATTAACTAGTTCTTTGGAAGAGACAAAGGATTTAGGCCTATGCCATCCAGTACAGTACCAACTAGCAGCATTGTTAAATAGAAATTGATTAAAATTAGATTTAAAATACTTGGTTTCTTGCTTTCTCTAGCCACTTTTCAGATTTTCAACACTTATACAAGTGACTGCAATCATGTTGGACAGCACAGATAGCGAATATTTCCATCCATGTAGGAAGTTCTATTGGACAGCAGTACAGCATGTGCAAGGGCAGCCCTCAGCTTTACACTGAAGCACGGTTCTTCTTCCTCTTCGTTGTTCATTGTGGAAAGCACAACAGGCAGGACTGATCATATAGTTTAAGCACATTTGAAGTTAGAAGTGGAATACCTGTTACACAGTTCTCTTATATTTCTTCTTTGGATTAGTTGCTATAGAAAAGCCTCAACGGGGCTGGAGAGATGGCCTAGCGGTTAAGAGCGCCGACTGCTCTTACAGAGGACCTGGGTTCGATCCCCAGCACCCACGTGGTGGCCGAGAACCGTCTGAAACTCCAATTCCAGGAGAACTCCAGTTCCAGGGGAATCCGACACCCTCTTCTGACCTCCGCGGCATTGCACGACACGGGTGCACAGACCAGCATGCAGACAGTACATTCATACACATACAGAAATAAAAAAAAAAAAAAAAAGCCTCAACAAGGCATAGGGGAAAATCATTTAAGGTAGCCATAAGGTTCTAAGGATTCTAAAAAGTAAAGTAAGTATAGTTAGTAATGTAATGTGTGGTCTTGCCGCTCCCATCATTGCAGGCCCAGCAGTACTTTTTCAGACTCTGATTGAGCTGTGCCTTTTTGGAGGAGTCTGATGGATTATATCTTTTTTCTCCTTCCCTCCCTCCCTCCCTCCCTCCCTCCCTCCCTCCCTCCCTTTCAGAAATACCAGTTTAGGGAGAGAATGACAGGTTATATTGTATTAAGATGAAGTAGTTAAACTTTTTTTTGGACTTAAAATTCTAGACTGTGTGTGTGTGTGTGTGTGTGTGTGTGTGTGTGTGTGTGTGTGTATGTACATGCCTTTTGGTATATAGTTCACAGGCATCAATCTGAAATATACTACTTAATTCAATTTAATGTATCCCTCTAGACCTCTGATCCTTACCCTTTACCAAGAAGGAAAAATGTTTTCAGAAACCCAGGCTATGTTCTTGTTCCCTCCTGACCAACACCAGTTTCCAGTTTTTATTTATTTATTTATTTATTTATTTATTTATTTATGTCTTTTCAAGACAGGGTCTCCCTGTAGGCCCAGCTGTCCTGGAACTCCCTCCATAGACCAGGCTGGCCCTGAACTCACAAAGATCCGCCTGCCTCTGCCTCCCTGAGTGCTAGGATTAAAGGCGTGCACTACCACACCCAGCTCCCAGTTTCCTTTTAAAGTATTTTCTCTGAGAAAATATTCTGTCCTCAACAGCTATCGACTTTGTACTTTAGGAAGCACAATCTGTTTGGAGGAATGGGTGCTGCTCCATTTAACTACATCACTTAGCCTGGAGTTTATATTTAAAATCTGCTAGGATAGTAAAAGAGACTAAACACTGAAATGAAACCTTTATCTAGTAAGGTCAAAGTAGACTCCTGGAGAAATTGGGTTTAAAATTGTTCAAACAATTTTTGAAGAAAAGTCTGTGGTGCTTATGCATCGAGGCATTATAATTGGATTTCTTTATGTTCAGGAGCATTATCAAAATGTGAAAACATTTACCTTAGCTTTGACTGTACTTTTTTCCCAGTGCCTTTCTGAGAACAATAGCCTCAGTGTGGGGAAGGAGATAGAGCCTATTGCTGGTCTGACTTAATGCCTGCCATGATCTAGTACAATAGATACCTGTTCCATAGAGTTCATATCTGCTTTAAAGTGAACTTTACTATAAGGACTTTGAATTTTAATAGGAATCTAAAACTCCAGAATCATTATTAAATAGGAAATTATCTGAAGGCAGTAATTGATAGAAATATAATAACAACCAGCATTGCTGTAATTATAAGGCAAAAAAACCCTAAAAGCTAGCATCTAAAAAATACTTAAAAATCCCAAACTTTAAATACTGAGATGATGCCACTCATGTGATCAGTCACAGTCAAAACACAGGAACACGAAAAAGTACCACATAAAGTGACATTGAGGCTGTGCCTAAGTGTGAGTCTCATCTCAAGATATGTCATGTATGTGCACACATTTCAAAACCTGAAAAAAATCCAAATTCTGAAACACTTTTGGTCCCAAGCATTTTGAATAAGGGATAGTCGACATATCTTACTAAGAATATATTGCAGCCGGGTGTGGTGGCACATGCCTTTAATCCTAGTACTCAGGAGGCAGAGGCAGGGGATCTTTGTAAGTTCGAGGCCAACCTGGACAGCTGGGGCTACAGGGACACCCTGTCTTGAAAAGACAAAAAAAAAAGATATTGCAAACAAGGAAGGACTCTTCATTGTTCCTGCTGCTCTTGACTGCTCTCCAGTAAGAGGACCTGCTTGCTAACTCACAGCGAAACTCCTATCTGAAGGACTTGAGAGCCCCCTTCCTGTCTGTGCAGTCTGCAAGCGTATGTGTAGGTTCCCACTCACAAATGTGTACACACTCACCTTCATATAAAATACAAGGCGTTACTTTTCTGCATTCTCCATATTTAAGAAAAGTAAGAGAAAAACAATTGAGTTCTCCAGCTAAATATTCTGTTTGGCCAAGCTGGTACTTCTTAAGGATGTCACTTTTAGCCTTGTTTACCCATGATTCATCTGAACTCATAAACTAGTAGTTATAGGAGAGTCTTATTTTATCTGTATTTTTCCAATGGATGACTTTATCAGCTTTCTACCTACTGATCTGACATTTGAAATCCTAAATGCTATTTATTCGTGGAAGAAACTATGCACACCAATGTATGGATGTGCATATTGCCACTTGGCCCCCTAGCATGATTGTGACTTATGCTATTAACCAGAATGTTACCAAATTATTATTTGTGTGATCTTAATTGATGTCCATATGATGGTGATTTTGAACTCTCTCTGCCTATTGATTAATCAAAGAAAGTTAAAAATACCTTCAATTTTTAGTAAGAATTCTGCTTTAATGGGGCTTTATGAACAATGTATATTTCCTTGAAAATGCACTGTTTGTTATATTTGATGGTCCATTAATAAGAATCTTCAGATCTTCAAAATATCTCATTCTCTTGCTATCTTGCATCTCCTCTAAGGAAGGCTGAGATTTCTCTAAACCAATTCTACAGAATAAAACACTTGATTGGACTTGCACTATATGGAGTAAAAAAGAATAAATCACATGTGTAAATTCTGTCTTTCTTATTAACACTTGAAATATACCATTTAGTTGCTAACATCTGCTCCCCTGATCCTATCTGTTGTTTGTTAATGCAGTCCAGCAAAATTAAAAGAGGAAGCAAGGGAGATTGTTCTGTACTGAGACCCACACTTATGGCTGCTGTTCCGGTGAGTATAAATACTTGTCTGAAAAGAAAAGCGTCACTTTGACAATTTCTTGCTCATACTTCTGCTTTTGAAAAAATACCTTTAGATGTATTTGTACACTTAAAAATTTTTACGTTGTCAAGACCAGCATGTGCCCGCTGGGTGAGCAGACTTCGCCTGTGTCCTGCAGAGTGCCACCTTGCAAAGGAACAGGTGAGGGCTGCCTTCCTGGGGACTTGGTGCACTCCTGTGCCCCGTAGAGGCCTGGTATCACCGGGAACACTCCAACCTCCCAGCCCCTGTGTGCTACGGGGGCGGAGCTACCTGTGCTCCATAGAGCGCAAGACCAGCATGCACCCTACTGGGCGAGTGGACTTCACCTGTGTCCTGCAGAACACCAACCTGCAAAAGACCAGCCTAGGAAAGTGGTGGTGCAGAAGATCTAGCTGTGCAGCCAACATTGAGGCATCAGAACCCAAAGAAATAAACAAACGAATCCACATGCCAAAGACACAAAAAAAAAAAACCAACATGGGAGAAGCTCATAAAAAATCCAAGCTGAACTCTACCAACCCTACAGAAGACTCCGACAATGAGATCTCCCTGGAAGGAAACCAAGACACAGACATTAGAAAAACAATTGTGGACATATTCAAACAAATTAGAGAACTAACGGAAGAGAATGAAAAACTCAAGAAGTACCAAGAGGGTGATAACGATAATCATTGGAAAGAACTAAGGGGAGAGCTTGAAAAACTCAAGAAGGACCTAGAGGGAGAAAATGACAAACGTTGGAAAGAACTGAAAGGAGAAAATGACAAACTCCAGAAGGAAGTAGAAATGCTGAAAGGATCCCAGGCTGAAACGGAAAAAGAAAATGACCAACGAACCAAGGACCTACAAGATGAGAATGACAGGCTCAAGAAGGAAGTAGAAACACTAAAGAAATCACAGGAGGAAATGAAAAAGGAAATTGAACATTTATCCAATCAACAGGAAAGGATGGGGAAAAAACCTCAGAAGCATAATGGAAGAAGCAGAAAAAAAGAATATCAGACACGCAGGATAACATGGTCCAACTAGAATGCTCAAATAAAGATTATGAAAAATTAAAAAAAAACACAAGAGTGGAACAATCAAGAAATGTGGGACACTATGAAAAAAACCAAACCTCCACATCATAGGGATAGAGGAAGGAGAAGAATCCCAAGACAACACTATTGACCAGATCTTCAACAGGATAATAGAAGAAAATTTCCCCAAACTGAAAAAAGACAAACCCATAGAAATATAAGAAGCACATAGAACACCAAACAGACAAGTCCAGAAAATAAATTCCCCACGCCATATAATTGTTAAAACACTAGATGAAAGGGACTGGAGAGATAGCCTAGTGGTTAAGAGCACCGACTGCTCTTGCAGAGGACCTGGTTCTATCCCCAGCACCCACATGGTGGCTAAGAACCGTCTGTAACTCCAAATCCAGGAGAACTCCAGTTCCAGGGGAATTCAAGACCCTCTTCTGACCTCTGCAGCATTGCGTAACACGGGAGCACAAACCTACATGCAGACAGTACATTCATACACATACAATAAATAAATAAAATAAAAAAAAAAACACTAGATGCTCAAAACAAAGACAAAATACTGAAAGCCACAAAAGAAAAACAACAAGTTACATATAAGGGAAAACCCATCAGAATCACAACTGACTTCTCAGCACAAACTATGAAAGCTAGAAGAATGTGGACCAAAATATTACCTGCACTAAACAACTTTAGATGCCAACCCAGACTACTATACCCAGCAAAAATGTCAATCATAGTTGAAGGAGAAAGAAGAATCTTTCACGACATGAACAAGATGAAAGGAAACATGTCTAAGAAACCAACACTTCAGAAAATCCTTGAAGCAATCCAAAGAACAGAGGAAAGTAGCAACTATCCCCTAAGCAATTAAAGAGAGAAAGCAACAAAATCATAACAGAGTAAATATAAACCTAGACCAAGAATGCAAACAAAAATAAGGTAAAAAGAAGCAACACACATCTCTCAATGATAACCTTAAATACTAATGGTCTAACCTCCCCAATCAAAAGGCATAGACTGGGAGAATGGATTAGGAAAGTGAACCCTTCTATATGCTGTCTACAAGAAACCCATCTCACCCTCAAGGACAGACACCACCTTAGAGTGAAAGGATGAAAAAAAGTATTCCAAGCAAATGGTACTAAGAAACAAGCTGGAGTGGCTATTCTAATATCAGACAAAATAGATCTCAAAGTTAAATCAGTCAGAAGAGACAAAGAGGGCCATTAAATCCTAATCAAAGGAACAATGAACCATGAAGACTTCACAATCCTAAATGTCTACCCACCAAACTCTGGTGCACCTAACTTTATAAACACAACTCTGCCAGACCTCAAGACACAGATCAATCCTAACATACTAATAGTGGGAGACTTCAATACCCACTAAGCCCCTTGGATAGATCAACAGGACAAAAAATAAACAGAGAGACATTAGAATTGAACAATACAATACACCAAATGGACCTCACAGACATCTACAGAGTATTCCACCCAAATACCAGAGAATGTACTTTCTACTCAGCACCATACGGAACAGTCTCCAAAATCGACCAATACTGGGGCACAAAAGGAACCAAAATAAATACAAAAGGATAGAAATTATTCCATGCATTCTATCAGACCACAGTGCAATAAAGCTCAATATGAACCCCAAAATAAATTCAACTAGCTACAAGAACACATGGAGACTAGGGCTGGAGAGATGGCCTAGCAGTTAAGCGCGCCGACCACTCTTACAGAGGACCCGGGTTCGATCCCCAGCACCCACATGGCGGCCGAGAACCATCTGAAACTCCAATTCCAGGAGAACTCCAGTTCCAGGGGAATCCGAGACCCTCTTCTGACCTCCATGGTACTGCACGACACGGGTGCACAAACCTGCATGCAGACAGTACATTCATACACATACAGAAATAAATAAAATAAAATAAAATAAAAATAGAACACATGGAGACTAAACAACACAATTCTGAACAATGAATGGGTCAGAGAAGAAATAAAGAGTGAAATAAAAGTATTCATGGAACTGAACGCAAAAGACAATACAACATGACAAAACCTGTGGGATACTTTAAAGGCAGTCTTGAGAGGGAAATTTATAGCCCTAAGTGCCCACATCAAAAAAAACAGAAAGGGAACAAATAAACGACCTGACAGTGCAGCTAAAAACACTTGAGAGACAACAAATGAACCCTAAACCCGACAGGATGAAATAACAAAAATCATAGCAGAAATCAGCGAAATAGAAACAAAGAAAACAATACATAAAATCAATGAATCCAAAAGCTAGTTCTTTGAAAAAATAAACAAAAGAGACAGAGTTCTAGCCCAGTTAACCAAAAAAAGAGAGAGCAATTCCAAATCAATAGTATTAGTGATAAAAGGGGAAACATAACCACAGACAAAGAAAAAAATCCAGACAATCATACAGGAATACTTCAAAAATCTATACTCCACTAAATTTGAAAACCTAAGAGAAATGGATGAATGTCTGAAATCCTGGGAACCAACAATGCTTAACCAAGAAGAGATTGACAGTTTAAATAGACCCATAATATTAGAGGAAATTGAAGATGTAATTAAAAACCTTCCAACAAAAAAAGGCCCTGCTCCAGATGGTTTCACGGCAGAATTCTATAAAACATTTAAAGAGGTCTTACAACCACTGCTACTCAAACTGTTTAGAAGGATACAGAGGGAATTCTCCCAAACTCCTTCTGTGAAGCCAGCATTACTCTAATACCAAAGCCAGGCAAAGATGCAAGCAAAAAAGAAAGCTATAGACCCATCTCACTAATGAACATAGATGCAAAAATTCTCAACAAAATCCTTGCAGACCGCATACAGACCCACATCAAAAAGATCATCCATCATGATCAAGTTGGATTCATACCATAGATATAGGGATGGTTCAACATACATAAATCAATAATTATCATAAAACACATAAATGGACTGAAAGACAAAAACCACACGATCATCTCAATTGATGCAGAAAAAGCCTTTGACAAGATCCAGCATCCCTTCACGTTTAAAGTCCTAGAGGGAATAGGACTGAAAGGAACATTCCTCAACATGATCAAAGCCATATATAGCAAACTTACTGCAAACATCATCGTAAATGGAGAAAAATTGGAACTGTTTCCCTTAAAGGCGGGAACCTGGCAAGGCTGCCCCCTATTGCCACTCCTCTTCAACATAGTGCTCAAAACACTTTCTAGGGTAATAAGACAAGAGAAGAAAATTAAAGGAATATTAATTGGAAAAGAAGAAGTCAAGCTATCCCTCTTTGCAGATGATATGATAGTTTACCTAAGGGATGCTAAAAACTCCACCAGAAAACTTCTAGAAATGATTAAGAGTTTTAGTACAGTGTTGGGCTACAAAAATCAACCTAGAAAAATCAGTAGCATTTCTTTACACCAACAATAAACATGTGGAAAAGGAATACAAGGAGACCTTCCCACTCACAATAGCCTCAAAGATAAGATACCTTGGGAACAAACCTAACCAAAAATACCAAAGATCTCTACAACACAAATTTTAAACCCCTGAAGAAGGAAATTGAAAATGACATAAAAGATGGAAGGACCTTCCATGCTCATGGATCGGGAAAATTAATACAGTAAAAATGTCCATTTTACCCAAACTGATATACAGATTCAACGCAATCCCAATCAAAATCCCTATGAGCTTCTTCACAGACTTGGAAAAAAAAATCGTTAAATTCATATGGAAAAACAAAAGACCCCAAATAGCTAAAGCAACCCTGAGTGAAAAAAGCAATATGGGGTGGGGGATTGCCCTACCAGACTTCAACTATATTACAAGGCCATGGTCATAAAGACAGCCTGGTACTGGCACAAAAACAGACCAGTTGGGGCTGGAGAGATGGCCTAGCGGTTAAGAGCGCCGACCGCTCTTGCAGAGGACCCGGGTTCGATCCCCAGCACCCACATGGCGGCCGAGAGCCGTCTGAAACTCCAATTCCAGGAGAACTCCAGCTCCAGGGGAATCCGAGACCCTCTTCTGACCTCCGCGGCGTTGCACGACACGGGTGCACAGACTTGCATGCAGGCAGTACATTCACACACATACAGAACTAAATTAAAAAAAATTAAAAAAAAAAAAAAACAGACCAGTTGACCAATGGAACAAAATTGAAGATCCAAATTTGAGCTCATACAATTTCAGCCACCTCATATTTGACAAAGGGGCAAAAAACCCTCTGTAGAGGAAGGATAGCATCTTCAGCAAATGGTGCTGGCAAAATTGGATCACCATCTGTAGAAGAACAAAATTAAACCCATACCTCTCACCATGTACAAAAATCAACTCCAAGTGGATCAAAGATCTCAACGTGAAGCCTGAAACCCTGAAGGTAATAAAAGAAAAAGTTGGCAACAACCTACAAGACATAGGTGTAGGAGGAGACTTTCTAAACCAGACAGCAGCCTCACGGAAGTAAGGTCAACAGTTGAGAAGTGGGACCTCATAAAACTCAAAAGCTTCTGTACAGTGAAAGAAACAATCAAGGAGGTGGAGAGAAAACCCACAGAGTGTGAAGAAATCTTTACCAGTGACACATCTGACAGAGCATTAACATCAAGAATATATAAACTACTCAAAAATCAAAGAAGTAAGAAGACAAATGACCTACTCAAAAGATGGAGTAAAGAGCTGAACAGAGTCTTCACCAGTGAGGAATTAAAGATGGCTGAGAAACATCTTAAAAAGTGTTCATCATCATTAATAATTAAGGAAATGCAAAATAGAACCACTCTCTGATATCATCTCACTCCAGTACGGCTAGCTAAGATCAAGAAAACAAAAGACAACAGATGCTGGAGGGGTTGTGGGGAAAGGGGAACACTCATCCACTGCTGGTGGGATATAAACTTGTACAACCACTATGGAAAGCAGCGTGGAGAACCCTTAAAAGTCTTGGAATGAGCTTACACCTGACCCAATCATACCTCTCCTGGGTATATACCCCAAAGACTCATCCTACGGCAAAGATATATGCACATCCATGTTTGTTGCAGCTCTCTTCACAATAGTGAAGTGCTGGAACCAACCCATATGCCCCTCAACAGACGAGTGGATGACAAAAATGTGGTACATCTACACAATGGAGTCCTATTCAGTGGTAAAGAAGGATGGCATTATGAACTTTGCAGGTAAATGGATGGAGCTCAAAGCCATTATGCTGAGTGAGGTGACACAGTCCCAGAAAGACAAATGGAGAATGGTTTCCCTCATTTGTGGATGCTAACACCAAATCCCCCAGACGAAAGACAAGCTGAACGATAGTATGGTTTTATTTTTGTTTATCTGAAAGCAACTATGTTGTTATAATGTGAATCTCTTAATGGGCTCTAGAATCCACCCACCAATTATTTTAAGACTCTGTAATTACTGTATATGGGTGGAGAGTATGTATCCATATTTTAGAATAATATTAAATTAACGGAGGAAAATGTGAATTCCTAAGCATAAAAAACAGACTGAGCCGGGTGTGGTGGCGCACGCCGTTAATCTTAGCACTTTGGAGGCAGAGGCAGGCAGATCTTTGTGAGTTCAAGGCCAGCCCGGTCTACGGAGCAAGTTCCAGGACAGCTGGGGCTACAGGGAGACACTGTCTCAAAAAGACCAAAAAAAAAAAAAAAAACCACATACACACAGACTGAGAGAAAGATGCAGGACAGTTATGCCAGAATGCATGATCTGGGATGGGGTGGGGGGAAGAGATAGGTGAATATGCCTGAACAGAAATGAAAAATGATGTATGAAATACATAAAATATCAATAAAAATGTAAAAACAAAATTTACTTTGTCTAAATCTTACCGTATATGATCCATAAAAATAATACTAATAACAAAAGTGAAACAGCAGGCTTTTGAAATGATTGATTGTGTTTGCTGATGCTGGAAGATTACCTCATTCAAAATGCTGCATGGTTATGATCTCTTAAGGTACAAGCATACTCTATGGGTCATATTATTTTATTTAATCTCATTATTAAATCAATCAAGGAAGCCCCTAGGCCATTCTAGAGAGCTGAGGAAGCATCCTCAAGGTTATGGGGCTTGTTGGTGACAAAGCTGTGTCTTAAGATGCAACACTCCTCCTTTGTCACTACACATTCTCATCTACCAGCCTCCCTTTAGCCCTTCCTAAAGAAAACTGTCAAGTTCAAAGAATTCCCAAAGGGAAAAAAGTTTCATTTTAGAGAGGCAAAATCCTTTGGTGAAATACTGCTTTTCAAACTACCTGTTAATACATGTCAAAGCATTTAGAAACATTTGATGGGGAGTTTAAGATTTGTCTAATATGTTCTAGCATGTTTACACTTGGGAAAGCATAGGAAGACAGTTTAGAATTCCCACTTATACTGCAGTCAGACTTACAGTTGTGTCCTAGTATCTTCACAAAATTGCTCCTGTGCAAGGAACGGCTGAGATGGGATACAATGGTGTTCAGTCCCCATTTTTCTAAGCAGTAAAGATGGAAAATATTTTGTTGTTCTTTTAACCTCTGCTTAAAAAATAATCAAATAGCCAGAGACCTGTTCAAGAAGACTTTGTCCTGTTGTCTGGAGTGGCTGTAGAACTCAGTAAGTTTCCAAACTGAAAGGAGAGGCTTTACTTAACTAAAACATTAATCAAAAATGATTCTTACTATGTTCCAGGCTAACCCCCTGAAGGTCTCTGCCAGGTGTGTCTCACTTTCTCCTTCTTATAAAGAAGGAAATTCGCCCAAAATTCCAGCCCGTGACTGTCTATTTAGGACTGTTTGATGTTCCCTTCCATTTGGGGGAACAGAATGTTGGGTTTATTACCTTAAGAATGGGACTCACTAGTAAACAACATCAGAGCAGAGAAGGCCAAGGAGTTGGCTTCAGGTCTGAAGGGTTATCAAGAGTGAGCATATCGGGCATTTATTTTCATTTATTTATTTATTTGTTTGCTTGTTTGCTTGTTTGTTTGTTTATTTGTTTATTTATTTATTTGGTCTTTTTGAGACAGGGTCTTCTTATTGTCCCAGCTGGCCTGGAACTCACTATGTAGACCAGGCTGGCCTTGAACTCACAGAGGTCCGCCTACCTCTGCCTCCCAAGTGCTGGGATTATAGGCATGCGCCACCATGCCTGGCTTAGGGCATTTATTTTTAACTGCCTAGTGCCCACTCTTCCATGCCCCTATTTATATCTTGGGAGTTTAACTTTGACAAATGAATTACCTAACAAAGCTTTCTTTGCCTTGTAAGACCTAGTCAGTCTTTTATTACTGTGAACAAGTAACCAAAAGAAATTCAAAAGGCTCAGTACCTTTAAGCCGAGCATGCTGAAGGCAGAGTTGGGTATATTTCTGTAAGAGGCGCAATAGTAACAGAACCAGCCAATGAAAATCTAGGTTTTTCTGGTTAGGCTCTACATTTCACAGTTCTGTTTGCTTATAATCAAGATTTGTATCCATTAGTGGATTAAACCACTGATTGATTTGAGTGCTCATGATCAAATGAGCTCTGAGAATGTCTTCACACACACACATACATCCAGAGGTGTACTTTATCAAGTTGAGAAGCTCAACCTTCATACTCTGTGGCTATTGATTAGATTGGGATAGTAGGTGAACATTTTGGAGGATTTATTATCTCTGTTCTCCGGTCAGTTCAGCAGCTGTCAAGGACTTGCTGAACAGTATCTTCCCCATTGGTTGTAACAAGGTCTTTTCCATGACTGAAGTCCTTGTTCACATGTTGGGGCTACTTTCCTGTTTTTCTTCAAAGCTAGTTAGGTGGTAATGGAAGAGATCATTGGTAATTCATCAGATCTGGTTGCTTTCCTTAAATGCTGCTGCTCTAAATGGGATTTTTTTTCTTAATAAAGCATCTCTTTATTTAGAATTTTTTTTTGCATTGATACTGTTTTCTGAGTTTGTTAGCTTCCTGGATAAAGAGCACAAGATAAGTTTAAAATTGTTAATACTCATGTGAGAATTCAGAATAAGTCACTACTTCTAATAGCTAAATGGAACATTATATAATGTTAACTTGAAGTAAGGATTGTTTTGATGAGGTAACTGAATTTTGCCAACTTGTAGCTGCATTGAACTTATTCACTAAAGCCTTTCCATGCCTTTGATTATAATAAGCATTGAAAGTGCTTCTCACACATTAGTCTCATTTCCATTTGCTTTCCTGTATATGTTTTAGGATCCCACCAGCTTTGGAAAAGGTGATTCTAGGATATTAAAGTCCCTTGAGAGAAATACTGGGACTTCTCCATCTCAGATCTAGAGAAAATAGTTTAGTGATAACAATAGTAATTTCTTCTGTATAAGTGGAGAAAACCACATATGCATCATACTGTGGAAAAAAATATCAGTTCAAGACTATTAGTGTTGATGTTCTTCTTTTCAGATTATTAAATATTTTGTTTATCTTATAGGAAATTATGGATAGAATCTATAAGAATGTTATGAGCAAAGTTCAAGAGATGAATTATATTCAGAAAACCCTGTTCAAGATAGGGTATGATTACAAATTGGAACAGATCAAAAAGGGATATGATGCACCTCTTTGCAATCTGTAAGTACATACTGTAGGCCCTTTCACTTGCACTGTGTCATATTGTATTGTACTGTATTGTATGGTATTGTATTATATCCAGGTCTTTTCCATGTATTATGGTTTGGTCTCAAACTGTTGGCCTCAAGTGACCCCATTCCTCATTTTCCCAAATAACTGGCACTATGTGCATGTGCCCTTTGCCCACAAATTTTGCATGTTTTTAAATCTGAAAGATGAGGTAAATGATAATTTCATTTAGTTTCAGTATTTCCATCATGACCAAAAGGCTGTATTCTTCCTTATGTCCTAGTCTTATTGTTTATAAAATGAGCGCAAGAACATGGGCTCTGAATTTGGCAATTTAACAAATTTGAATAATGAAGAAAACATTTGCTTATAAAATTTGGTCTCCTGAAGAAAAACATATACTTCTGAATCAAGACCTTAAAGTTTGTTTGTTTTTTTTGGGGGGGGGGCTGGAGAGATGGCCTCAGGGTTAAGAACACTGGCTGCTTTTGCAGAGGACCTATGTTTGGTTCCCCGAACCTACCAGGTGGCTAACAAGCATCTGTAACTCCCGGTTCCAGAGGACCCAATGAGCTTTTCTGACCTCTGAGGGGATTTCAGGACACGGGTACACTTATATACATGCAGGCAGTGCAGTCACACAGAAACAAATTTTCTTAAAAGACATTAAAGTTTTAAAAGCATCAGTTCAAAATACAAAAGTGATTTCAATATTTGTTTGGCATATGTTTCCCTTTTATTGTGTTCATGAAATAGGATAGTAAGTTTATGAATGTAAGTTACTTTAAATGAAGTGATGGGGCAGGGATGGGGAGACTTTTGCATTAGAAAGGAGATAAGGTAGTTAACTAAGTGTTCCAAAGAAAACTAAAATTTTCCCTGAACATCATTTTCTTTCAATTAGGCATGTCAGAGCACTTTACCAAGCACATTTGGTTTTGAAGACTAGGTGCTTTTCTGGCACGTTTTTAAGGTGTTAAATTGCTGTTGTTTTGTCAATCTCCTATTACCACCATGATTCATCAAGGTGTAGGTTCAACCAAAGTTGAGAAATCTTTTCCACAGTTTATAAGTTAGCAAATGTATGTCTGTATAACCATTGTTTCTCTCCATTTGCATCAAGGTTACTCTTTAAAAAGGTGAAGGCTCTGCTGGGAGGGAATGTCCGTATGATGCTATCTGGCGGGGCCCCGCTATCTCCTCAGACACACCGATTCATGAATGTCTGCTTCTGCTGCCCCATTGGCCAAGGCTATGGACTGACAGAATCATGTGGAGCTGGGACAGTTACTGAAGGTGAGCATGCGTTGACATTACCTTTGGAAACCATGGTTGCTTTATAATTCCCTTTAAGTAGTATGAGGAGGTTCATTGCCAACCTACCTAGTTAATCTAACTTTTTTAACAATTCATAGTTAATGAGTAACAATGTTATATTTCTCTTTATCTAAAAGTAACTGTGCTCTTAGAATGTGAATCCCTTAACAGACTCTAGAATTAACCTACTACCTATTTTCAGACTTTATAATTATGGTACAAGGGTGGAGGGTATGTATGTATATTTTAGAGCAATATAAAATTAAAAGGGAAAAATGTAGAACCTGAAATATGATTTGGAAATAACATATAGTTTATTTTCAGAAGACATGATTTTAGTACATGTGTGACATACATAAATGCATATGGTGAAACAATACGGATTGGAGGGAACAACAGCAGCAAAAGAACTGGGACAGGGAACTGACTGAAGCAGTAGAGTTCTTCCCCTCCCAAAAATAATCTGCTTTGAAAAACCTTCCCTCTGTTCATAGCCATCAAGTGTCATTAACTCCTCTGCCAGGGGTGGAGTCGTAGGGACCCCTTCCCCATCCATCCTGCACTTTTTTTTTTTAATTAGTTTTTATTGATGCTTTGTGCATTTCATACATTTTTTCCAATTCAGTTCAGGCTTATTTCCCTTTCCCTCCCCCCCACCCCCACCCCATCCCAGATCATGCATTCTGCCATAACTGTCCTGCATCTTTCTCTCATTTTTTTTTTTTTCATTTTTAGCTATAAGTGATAATCCATGAGTACAAGCATCCTTCATGCAAAACCTATCTGCAGGCTGTTGTGCCCAAACACCTACAGCCCCACCATCCAGTGGGGGGTGACAGGTTGTTTGTTCAATCAAGTTGATCAAATGAGTGTCCAGACTACATTGCTGTAGTTTCACCATTCACCCCAATCGCAGCCCTTACATTCTACCACGCCCCCTCTTCCGCAGGTTGTTCCCTAGGCTTAGAAAAGGGGCACAGGTGGATGAGAGGTAAAACAGTCCACTCTCTCTGGAGCTGTTGACTTGGACTCTGGTCAATTCTGGCTGTTTCCTTTCATGGGCTGACAGTTTGTCCAGGAATAACCTTTCGATCCTACTAATGAAGAACAAGCAATTAGATATATAGGTATTTAAGCAGCACTAATAGTTATGGTAGGTTACTTTAGCATAGACACATGTTTGGATATGTTAATCCATGAATTACAATTTTCCCCCCTGTTAAATATGACAGGGTCTTACTGTGGCTTATAACATCTCCTAACCTGTAGAGGATGTAAGCTTGTGGCATCAGCCATGGGTTATTTCTCCAAGGGGAGAGCCAATAGCCAATTAGATTTGGGATATACAGGCACATGGCTGCCTCTGCTGCACAGTATTTCCAGGCAGGTGAGGTGTAGCTGGTGCTGACAGTGGAGTCTTGCTTGACTCAGGGAGACCCATATTTGCTTTATTGGTTTAGTGGCCTTTGGTAACACTCTCTGGCATTCCAGAGGCCATCTGTACACTTGCATGTGTGGTCTCAATACATCCCTCCCATGTTAACGTCAGGTCTTCGGCAGCAGGGTCTTATTGCCTCTCCTTTTGACTGGGTTAGTCTTGTGTAGGTAACTCCAGCTACTTTGAGTTAATTTCCACAGTAGCCATGCCAGGTTCAGAAGTCAGCATTCCCCAGCTCTCCTCCCCATCTGCTGCCTTTTCTTAGATGTTCCTTGAGTCTTGGGTGGAGGAAGGTTGTTAGAGATGACCTAGTCCACGCTGAACACTCTCTTAATTGTACCTGTCACTTTGACCAATTACGAGTTACCACATTAACCACTCCCCACTGAAGAAAAGAAGCTTCTCCAACCAAAGTTGACAGCAACACAAATATATTAGTATGGACATATAATTTAGAAAGCAGTGTGATGGCATGACCTAAATAATTACTTCTTTAGACAAGTGTACCTTTGATATCAAGTATCATATTTATACCCATCTCAAATACTTATTTCCTGTCCTGATTTGTCTTTTACTTTTTTTTCTCTTCAGCTCCCTAAGGCAGAGTGTCTCAACTTTCACACTATTGAAATTTTGAACCAATTAATTCTTTGTTTCTGAGAACTCTCTTGTGCACTGAAGGATATTTAGCAGACTTATGCTCACCCAAGCTGTGATAATGAAACATCTTTCCAAATATTGCCACATATCTCCTGACTGGCAAGATCATGCCAGGTTGAGAAACACTGAGGTTATACAAAACTTGTTTTGAATATATTTCTTTTTTATTTTTTTAATTACACCTGTGTGTGTTTTTGTGGTTATGTACATGTGAGTGGAGCTACCCAACAGAAGTCTAAAGGAGGGTATTGGATTCCCTGGAGTTGGAGTTACAGGTGGTTGGTTGTAAGCTGCCTGACGTGGGTGCTGGGAACAAAACTCCAGGCTTCTGTATGAGCAGAAAGTGCTCATAATCTGAGGCCTCTCTCCAAGCTAGAAAACTTCCCTGAATGAGTTCACTATCGTATTAAACTCTGTTATGTCCAAGATTAATACTTTTTTTTGTTTTTGTAATTTTTCAATGAATTTTTGTGTATTTCATACAGAACATCTTAATCATATTTATATATCCTTCCCCACTGGCATCCTTACATAGGCCCCTCCCCACTGGAACTCATGCATTGTCACTTGTTTTAAGGACTGTCTAGTCAAGTTAATGTACCCAGATGTTCCTTGGTACAAGTGCATCCACTGAGGTCTAGTCAGCCTGCCTAGAGTCCCTTCCTTTAAGAAGATCAGCTCTTCCTCACCCAGCAGTAATCAGCATTCAATAGTTCTTCAACTAAGATTGGGGCCTGCTGCCCATTTCCACCATTCTATGATGGGTTTTTGTCTGCTTGAGTTTGCATGAGTCTTGTCCGTGCTGACACCATTGCTGTAGGTTCACATGAGCAAGGTCCCAGGAGCCTGCAGGACTCTGTTTCCATATGGTCATGCTCTTCCTCCCTGGCATTTACAGTCTTTCTGCCCTCTCTTCCACAGTAGTCCCCAAGCTTTATGTGGGTGGAATTTAATATAGGAGTACTGTCCAAGGACCTACACTCTGCAGACTCTTTATTTTGTTTGCTTTGGTCATTTGTGACTTTTTGTGTTCCTCGCCCCTCTGTTGCATGAGGGAACTTCTTGATGACTTTTAAAAAGTGCATTAATGGTCTCTCTACCCCTTATTTTACGTTCTGTGAGCTTTAGGTATAGAGGTTGCATTTTCTCAGTCTGTGTTACTTAAACACTTAGTATAACAGTTTATAGTTCCATCCATTTACCTGCAAATTTCATTATTTCATCTTATTGCTGAGTAGAACTTCGTTGTGTAAATATACCACATTTTAATTGTCACCTTGTCAATTGATGGATACTTAGGGTTGCTTCCATTTCTTAGCTATTGTGAAAAGAGCAGCAACAAACATGGATGTATAAGTATCTCTGCAGCATGATGAATCCTTTGGATATATTGTAAGGAGTGGTATAACCAAGTTATGTGGTAGATTCATTTTAGTTTTCCATACTGCTTTCCACACAAATTGCACAGATTTGCAATCCCACCAGCAATGAATGAGTGATCCCCTTTCCCCACATCCTCTCCAGTTTTTGGTATCATTTGTTCTCTTGATCTTAGCCAGTCTGATTGGGGTAAGATGAAATCTTAATCTTAATGTGGTTTTAATTTGCATTTCCCTAATTACTAATGATGTTGAATACTTTTGAAGATGTTTCTTAGCCATCTTTATTTCTTCTTTTGAGAAGTTTGGAGAAGTTCATTTAGTCCACGGTTTAATTGGATCACTAGTTTTCTTGATTCTTCGGTGTTTTTTTTTTTAGTTCTTTATATATTCTGGATGTTAAACCTCTCTCAGATGTGTCACTGGTGAAGATTTTCTCCCACTCTGGGTTTTCTCACTTCCTTGATTGTTTCTTTCACTGTACAGAAGCTTTTTAGTTTAATGAAGTTACACTTGTTGATTATTGGCCTTCATTTCTGAGCAACTGATGTCTAATTTAGAAAGTCCTTTCCTATACCTGTATTTTATAGGTTACTGCCAGTGTTTTCTTGTAATAGTTTCAGAGTTTCAGGTTTTACATTGAGGTCTTTGATCCATTTGGAGTTGACTTTTGTGCAAAGTGAAAGATAAGGGTCTTGTTTCATTCTTCTACAGATGGAGATCCAATTTTGACAACTATTTGTTGTTGAAGATACTGTCTCAGTCAGTGCTTGTATTAAAAGTTGTCTCCCCATGGCTAAATCCTTTGTGTCAGTATTATCACCAGCTTTTTTTTTAACTATTTATTTTTATTTTTTTTTTATTTTTGTATGTGTAAGAATGTACTGTCTGCATGTAGGTCTGTGCACCCATGTCGTGCAATGCCACGGAGGACAGAAGAGGGTATCGGTTTCCCCTGGAACTGGAGTTCTCCTGGAATTGGAGTTACAGATGGTTCTCAGCTGCCATGTGGGTGCTGGGGATTGAACTCGGGTCCTCTGCAAGAGTGGTCAGTACTCTTAACCGCTAGGCCATCCCTCCAGCCCCTATCACCAGCTTTAAAATCATTCCAGGAACTCATTTAGATTTAAAGTACTCCAATTGTTTGCTATCTTTGACTTTCATCAGATCTTCCCATTTCATAACTAGATTGCTCTTTGCCTCTATGCCAAACTTGTCATCCCGCCTTTTATTATTTCAGTGGCTCTGAAATGACAGTGTTTCAACATCTATGTCTGCCCGTGATATATCAAATCCATCCTGTCTTTCCTTTTTTTAGACGTGTCTATCCCACCTACTATTTAACAGATGGTGCATGAAATCTAAATACACCTTTACCTATCTTTCAAGCTGTTTTCATCTTGCATGGTTGCATCCACCTATCTGACACAGCTGCCTTTTCTCTCTAAGCCAGCCAGGTGTCTCTCTCCCTCACACAGGGACTTAGAGTCTCACCTCTCTATACTTTCTCTTTTCTTTTTGAATGCCCCCTTTTTTGACTAGTCATAGTCTTTGGTTAGTGCCCAACCCCCCCCCCCGTTTTTGGTGTTTTTTAGATAAGGGTCTCCCTTTAACCATAGCGGGCCTGGAACTCACCATGTAGACCAGACCGGCCTGGAACTCACTGAGATCTGTCTGCCTCTAGGTCCAGAGTGCTGGGATTCAAGGTGTGTGCTACCACACCTGGCCCAACCTTTTCATTAAATAGTTTCAACCACTTCATTTTACCTTGTTCTTTCTGGTATCTAAGATACTGTTGTGCTTACTTATAGTAGTCCCTTGGTTGTTCATGAAGGAAAAAGAAATTCAAATGACAGGCATAGAGAGTTTAAGGAGAAGCTTATTTTTCAAAGTAAGTACTCCGAAGACAGATTGGAGTGTGTAGTTCTAAGTGGGAGCAACCCAGTAGCTTTAAAGAGGTTTTAAGCCTAGGGAACAACCTGCGGAAGAGGGGGCGTGGTAGAATGTAAGGGCTGCGATTGGGGTGAATGGTGAAACTACAGCAATGTAGTCTGGACACTCATTTGATCAACTTGATTGAACAAACAACCTGTCACCCCCCACTGGATGGTGGGGCTGTAGGTGTTTGGGCACAACAGCCTGCAGATAGGTTTTGCATGAAGGATGCTTGTACTCATGGATTATCACTTATAGCTAAAAATGAAAAGAAAAAAAAACTGAGAGAAAGATGCAGGACAGTTATGGCAGAATGAATGATCTGGGATGGGGTGGGGGGGGGGAGGGAAAGGGAAATAAGCCTGAACTGAATTGGAAAAAATGTATGAAATGCACAAAGCATCAATAAAAACTAATTAAAAAAAAATAAATAAATAAATAAATAAAATAAAATAAAGAGGTTTTTATGATTGCTTCTAAAGTAGATGGCATCGGGCTGGAGAGATGGCCTAGCG
Organism: Rhizomys pruinosus; assembly: GCA_009823505.1. NCBI lineage: Eukaryota > Metazoa > Chordata > Mammalia > Rodentia > Spalacidae > Rhizomys > Rhizomys pruinosus. The sequence goes on along the minus strand of VZQC01010772.1, from coordinate 431,455 downwards.
GTTGGGAGCACTGACTGCTCTTGCAGAGGACCCGAGTTCATTCCCCAGCACCCACATGGCAGCTGAGAACCGTCTGTAACTCCAGTTCCTGGGGAATCTGACGCCCTCTTCTGACCTCCGTGGCATTGCACGACACGGGTGCACAAACCTACATGCAGACAGTACATTCACACACATACAAGAATAAATTAAAAAAAAAATAAAGTGGATGACATATTCATGGGGTAAGGCGAACCCATCCTCCCAACCCAAATCACTGTAGATAAGATCTCCCCTATTTTTTGATGAGCCTCTACAAAACAACAAAACAAGGGCAGGGGCTGTGAAAACCATAATGTAAATGACTTCATGAAGCTGAAGTGCTTTGAAAACTCTCAGTCAGCATGTGCGGGAAAATTCCTTGGCGCCTTAGTTTTCGATACAGTGGGAACAACCTATCTGGGGCCTGAAGGACATTTAATCATGATGGCATTCTGACCATCAAAAGCTGCAGCTTCTAAGACACAGCTGCAGTGTTCTTGGTTAGCTCCTATTTCTTGAATATCTCATATGGAACTCTTTAGAGACTGCTCAAGGTCCCATGATTGAGCTCAAGACATTGAAGACATTTTTGTTCAAACTGATATTTTTCATTTTAATCTTTTTTTTAATTTAATTTTTTTTCGTATGTGTATGAATGTACTGTCTGCGTGTAGGTCTGTGCACCCGTGTCGTGCAATGCCGTGGAGGTCAGAAGAGGGTCTTGGATTCCCCTGGAACTGGAGTTCTCCTGGAATTGGAGTTACAGACGGTTCTCAGCCGCCATGTGGGTGCTGGGGATCGAACCCGGGTCCTCTGTAAGAGCGGTCGGCTCTCTTAACCACTAGGCCATCTCTCCAGCCCCCAACCTGATATTTTTCATAAAAGCTGGGGCTATCATTTTATAGTAGCCTTTTAGGCTGTCTGTAGGACTGGCTGTCTTTCAGCTCCTCAGCCCACGTCTATCTTCTACCTAACACTCTCAACCTCTAGTGCCATGCAGTTGAATATTAAATGCTTATACTGTTTCACATTCATTTCTCCCCAAGTAATTTGTTGGTAAGGTCAGTGAGGGTAGCCAGCTCCCCCTATCCTTATATGTTTGCTTTACAATGTTTATTATAGTACTGGCTACTATATTAAACTACAGGCTGTCTCTGAATGTGTGGGTTTTTCTAACTGTAGTCACAGATTACCCAGGATTAATCCTATCATCATCATGATGCTTGATAACTGCTTAAAGATTTTTGAACATTTTTATTTTGACAAGAAGCAGTAAGCACTGTCTCCATGTCACTTCATTTAATCTCCACAGCAAGTATCTGTATGAAGTAGGTTCTGTTACTATTTCCATTTAATTGGTAAAGAAATGGAAGCTAAAGACAGGTTAAGTAACCTATCATATATAGTAGGGGCTGGAGCAGAATCCTAATCTTCCTCTAGCAAAAAGTTTCTTAAAACAATTACCTTAAATACAACCCTGGAAAACAAAAATACAGCCTGCAAATGGAGTTCAGACACTGAAAAGTGATCAGTTGGCATTCGGTCACCACAAGCCTCTTCTGTTGTCTTTTAGACTCTGGCTCCAAATTTGGTGTTTCAGGTGTCTCGTGTACATCTGAAACGTGGCATGCTGATGTTTTGTTGTGGTTGCTTTTTGTCCCGCAGTTACTGACTATACTACTGGACGAGTTGGAGCTCCTCTTATTTGCTGTGAAATTAAGCTAAAAGACTGGCAAGAAGGTAAGAATTTCATCCGGTGCTGTCATCATTAGAGACACTGAAGACCAAGACCACTGTTGTATGAAAGGATCCTTTGCTGTTGCCTGCTCCCTATGATTTCATTTTTTCCAGGAAAGAAAAGGTCCAGATTTTATTCATAATTATCTTCAGTTTAGGAAATACTTGATGGCAGGTGGGGAAATTTTTTTGTTGGGACTTTTCCTGAGTTTGAATAAGATGAGGAACTTTTTGAAGCTCAATTCTGCTACTGAGGATGCTGGGGCTTAGAAAAAAATCTTGGATTTTCAAATGACCGAGTAACTGATTATGCATACATAAACAACAAGATCTTGACCCTAGCAAAAATTTTCATAATCGGGACTTACCTATGTAGCTGTTTATACAGTGGTGTGTTCCATGTATCTATAGAGGCAAACCACCCAGAGGAAACCCATAGCATACAGACATTATTTTATTTACAAATGAGTTATGGTCAGAAGCAAACTAATGTTCTTGTCCTGCACATGATAAAAGATGATAAACACATTAGTTACAGTAAAATGGATTGTTTAATAAATAAGAATTAATAGCCTTGCCATTCTAGAACGACTTGATGGTAACTCTTAGACAGTAGTTCTCTGACCACATCAAAATTCATAAAATTTCCCTCCATTTCCCATAGCTTCTCCTCTCCCACTTAAAGCATTGCCTTTTTTAGGTCTAACTATCTGTTGTTCTATTTGACTGATGCTTCCTTAGAAGTAAATCTGAAAGCATTGTAGAAGTGTATTGGTAATTTACTTATAGTAGCTTTAAGTGTTGCTTTTGTTTGGGAAGATGTCATCTTAAGAGCTCTGTGAACTCAAAGCTTTAATTATGTTCTAAGTTTGAAGTTCCATATCACAGGAAGGTTTGGGATGGATGGTTTTCAGTGGTAACTACTGTAGAGCTTTCTAGTATTCCTGAAATCATTCACTTATACTCTTGTAACTGACTGAATGTAAACTAAGATTCTCCCATAATCATAATTTAAAATTAATAATAAAGAATAGTTTTATGGGGCTGGGGAGATGGCTCAGTGGTTAAGAGTGCAGACTGCTCTTACAGAGGACAATTCCCAGCCCCCACATGGCAGCTAAGAACCATCTTTGACTCCAGTTCCAGGGGACTCTGATGCCGTCTTCTGACCTCTGCTGCATTGCATGAAATGGGTGCACCAACCTACATGCAGACAGTACACTCATACACATAAAAAATAATAAAGGGAAAAAAAGAATAGTTTTATGAATAAACAAATGGTTGGAGAGATGCCTCAGTGTGTAAAGGTGCTTCTTTCCAAGCCAAGCATGATGATCTGAGGTTGATCCCCAGGACCCACATGGTGGAAGGAGAGAACTAACTCCTACAAGTTTTCCCCTGGCTTCCATGCGTGCACCATGTACACACACACACACACACACACACACACACACACACACACATCCCAAATACAAATAAATGCAATAAAAATTTTTAATGTTTTTTGGAATAATAACTGATTTTTTGTTTTGTTTTGTTTTGTTTTGTTTCGTTTTTGTTTTCTAGGTGGTTATACAGTTCATGATAAGCCAAACCCCAGAGGCGAGATTGTAATTGGTGGGCAGAATATCTCAATGGGATATTTTAAAAATGAAGAAAAAACAGCTGAAGATTATTCCGTGGATGAAAATGGGCAGAGATGGTTTTGCACTGGTGATATTGGAGAATTCCATCCCGATGGATGTTTACAGATTATAGGTTTGTGGATATTCTGGGTTTTTTGTTTGTTTGTTTCCATTCATTTTGTTACTTCAACGAACATGAAAAAAATCAGATCATCAATAGGATTGACAAGACAGATTGGTTCCAAACTTGGGCGAGTTATTTTACTCCTGCCTGAGCTTCTCCCTCTGTGAAATAGAGATGCTACCAACTTCACAGGCAGGCTGGTAGGATTAGACGAGTACATAAATATAAAATGTTCAGAGAAGTGCCTGAGTGTGTATCTCTTTGTTGTGGAGACAGGGACCTTGTAGCCCCAGTTGGGCTGGAATTTCCAAGGTAGACCAGGCTAGTCTCAATTTCAAGAGATCTGCCTGCCTCTGTCTCTTGAGTGCTAGGATTAAAGGCATGCACCACCATCAGCTCTGGATCTTTTTAAATAGCCAACAAGGGTACAGGCAGCAGCAGTATTTGGGATAGGGACTACAGGCTGAAAAGTAAATAGCAGAATGGATAATGAGAAAACAAAAAAGAATTCATAAGACACCTGTTTTGCTTAACTCCTCATGTTTACTGCAGTGTATGTTTCTCTAGGTCTTGCCTCTCCCTTCCACTTCCAGTAGACAGCTTGTAGCCATGTTGTTCTTGGTGCCCATTTCTAGGGCTCTAACTGTCCCTGAAAGTTAAAAAGTGATCATTTCAATCCTTAACACCAGTCTGTTCTTCAGAAAATGATTGTTACTTTGGCATTGTCCTAATTTTCAGAAGCAGATGGTTGCATTCAAAAGCAACTCCAACAGTGACTCCAAAAGAATACCGTGTTCACTTTTAAACAGGGACATGTCAAGACACTGAGTAGCTATCAGGACCACTCTGCAGGGTCTGTCCTGTCGTCTTTTAGTCATGTTCATTCTGTCATAGTTCCAGTGACTCATGTAATCTGGTGCTAAACTTTCCCATGTCTGAGCAAAATGTACTTAGAGATTTCCTGCATAATTTTTTTCTCCATCTGTACTTTTGATCTGCTGAAGAACTACCCAAGGAACATTATTCAATTAAGAACCAATAATCTCTTTTTCTTTGGAATTCATGTTCATAGTTTTCTCTACACCCTTCTGTGGGGGATCAAACCCAAGGCCTTACATATGCTACTTGAATGCTGTATCGCTGACCTGCATACCCCAAGCCCTCCTTGATTCTTAATTTCCTTTTCTTTTTTTTCTTGAGACAGAGTCTCCCTATAGCCCCAGCTGTCCTAGAACTCTGTATATCAGGCTGGCCTTGAACTCACAGAGATCTGCCTACCTCTGCCTCCAGAGTGCTAGGATTAAAGGCATGTACCACCATGCTCGGCTCTCAACCTAATTTTATATATAACCTTTTGTTTGTATGTTATGGAAAAGAGTAAACAATTGAGATCCGAATATCCATTTTTATAAAATCTTTTTTTTAATTTTATTTATTTTAGTATGTGTATGAATGTACTGTCTGCATGTAGGTCTGTGCACCCATGTCGTGCAATGCCGCGGGGGTCAGAAGAGGGTGTCGGATTCCCCTGGAACTGGAGTTCTCCTGGAATTGGAGTTACAGACGGTTCTTAGCCGCCATGTGGAGATCGAACCCGGGTCCTCTGCAAGAGCAGTCGGTGCTCTTAACCGCTAGGCTATCTCTCCAGTCCCCCCGAATATCCTTTTTTTTTATATACATGAGTACAATCCATTGTGAGCATATCTTCCTCTCTGCTCCCTCCAACTCCTCCTGCTCCTACAACACCTCAAATTCTTGTCCTCTACTTTAATTATTATTGCTTTATATACATCAATAAATATGTATATATGTGGGGCTGGAGAGATGGCTCAGTGGTTGAGTGCCGACTGCTCTTGCAGAGGACCCGGATTCGATCCTCAGCACCCATATGGCGGCTAAGAACTGTCTTTAACTCCAGTTCCAGGGGAATCTGACACCCTCTTCTGACCTCTGCAGCATTGCATGACACAGGGGCACCAACCTACATGCAGACAGTACGTTCATACACATAAAAAATAATAAATATGTGTATATGTAATAACCAGCAGTGTCCAGTTAGTGTTGCTCGTATGCACCCAGGTATAGGGCTGACCACTTGGACAATCTCTCAGAGACATGCCCTAAAGAAAACTGACTCTCCTTCAGCAGCTGTGTAATGACTGGAATGCATCAACTACGTTTGAGGCCTTGTGATCCCCTTTCCCCATCCATGGTCACATAGGGACTTGTGTGTTCTTAATCAGGGAAATTGTAACCTGTTGAGAGTTCATGGGTCCAACATGTCAGAATCACTCCTTGATTCTTAACTGCACTGAAACTGACAGCTTTTCAGTGAAGTGGTTTCTCGGAATATGGGTAGGCAACTCATCACTTACATGTAGGATTTGAAGCAAGCTGGTGGTTATTCCAACATGGCCATCCTGCACCCAGACTTTGTTATAACCCTGTCATTTTAAAAAGAAAGTGTTAAAATACGGAACAATGGGAATTATATTTTGTTGAATATGCTTTTATGAACATGACACTGTATGACATGCTTCTGTGAGGTAGGCACCATTATTCTGGTAAAAGTGATGTCAAGGGAGGTTAATTGAAGATGCCAAGGATCATATAAATTGTACCAGGCAGAGCTCCCATTCTAATCTAAATGCTCCAAGGCCCTGTTACTTCCCTTACCTTCATTATAATATATAGGTGTGTGATGAGATGTTAAATCTTTTTAAGGTTAGGATATAACCTTGGTCAGTAACATTTTTTTCTTTGGTCTTTTCACAGACAGGCGTCTCCCTGTAGCCCCAGCTGTTCTGGAAACTCACCTCTGTAGGACAGGCGGCCTTGAATCATCAACAGATCCACCTGTCCTCTGCCTCTTCAAGTTGCTAGGATTAAAGGCATGCCGCCACCTATGGTCCCGGCTTCGTCAGTACTTTTTAAGTACTATTTTTAGAGATGGCCGGTCTTGCTTATAACTGAGGCTTGGACCTTGAACCCACTATGTAGCCAGAGCCCTTGCCGTAGATCAATGATCTCCTTCCGCCTTAGACTCCGGAGTGCTGGGATTACATATTCGTAGTTCACCCCACCAGGTCTTACAAGTAGAATAATTAAGATAGTCTTTTACAGTGATATGTTTTTGCAGCTGATCATATATTAATATCTATCATTATATATATATACCTATATATATATATATATGAATATATATATGACAGGAATTTAGAGGGAATAAATTTGTAAGTAAAGAACCCAATGAGGTTCAAAGAAAATCAGAATTGTGCACACCACAGTGAAACAATCTGAATATATACTCTTTGGGATTACAGATCGTAAGAAAGATCTGGTGAAGTTACAAGCAGGAGAATATGTATCCCTTGGGAAAGTGGAAGCAGCACTGAAGAACTGTCCCCTTATTGACAACATATGTGCTTTTGCCAAAAGGTGAAGTTCTTTTTGAAATATTTTATTTATTATTTTTTGAGTGTATAGCTTGCATGTATGTAAGTGTGCCCATTCAGTGAAAGCCCAGAGAGATCAGAGGACAGTGTCACATCCCCTGGAACTGGAGTTACAGGTGGTTGTTACCTGCCATATGGGGGCTGGGAACCAAAACCCTGGTCCTCTGCAAGAGCAGCCAGTGGTCTTAAGTGCCAAGCCATCTCTTCATTCCCTAATGTTCTTTTTGAAAGACAAAATTATTACATTTATTTATTTGTTTCTCTGGATGTCGTGGATGGGTGGGTGTACATGTGGTATAGCACACATGTGTGGAAGCCAGAGGATAACTTGTATCTCTTCCATCACCATGTGTGTACAGGAGATGGAACTCAGATGGTCAGAGTTGGTGGTAAGTTACTTAACTCACTGACCCATCTCACTGAACCAAAGGTAGTCTTCAAAAGTTAATCCCACACTGAGGGATGTCTGGGTACCACAACTTAACTTGATTGGCCTTAATATGTATGACAGAATGTATGAAATCTGTGGGTAGGGTGTAAACATGATTAAGATGTTTTCTATGAAAAGCACCAAAATTCAAGGAAAATATACATTTAAAAGAATGGTTCCAAATACTTTAGTCAAAAAGTTGTGTTTCATGTACTTACAGTAAAAGGAACATTAGAAAATAATTTGATTATATGTAAGAATAAAGATAACTTCATACTCGAACTTGTATCAGAGTTGGGAAATGATACATTTATGAAAATTATTTAGTTTGGCATCATGAAGATCATTTCTAGTAACCAAAACATTATAATTCTTTATTGTGTGTCTGATGTGTTCTGCAACTACTTATCTAGCGTACCTGTGCCACAAGTCTTTTAGTTTAATGAGCATAGCAATTAAGACTTAGCACGAGTGATTTCCTCCAAAGATTACAATAATAGTAAGTGCATGGTGAGGTGAGTTTTCAATGCAAGTTTTTCTAAGTCAGAAGCCTGAGAGATTGAACTGTTTTCTTTATATGTTACTATAATTGGCATATTTAGAATTATCAGTACTGGGCTTTTTCCTTGAATAAGGAATACTTTGGCTCATTTTCTATTTTATTATCTATACCTTTTCAGTGACCAGTCCTATGTGATCAGTTTTGTGGTTCCTAACCAGAAAAGGTTGACCCTTTTGGCCCAACAGAAGGGAGTAGAAGGATCCTGGGTTGATATTTGCAATAATCCAACCATGGAAGCTGAAATCCTAAGAGAGATTCGAGAAGCTGCAAATGCCAGTAAGTAAGAAATTTCTAACCTGGTTAAGTCCATAAAAATCACTGAGTACTTATTTTGTACATTAGACTCTTGAAGATTTGTTTCAATAATAAAGTACAAGGGTTTTACAAATAATGTTTTTAACACCTTTAATCCTAGCACTCAGGAGGCAGAGGCAGACAGATCTTTGTGAGTTCAAGGCCAGCCTGGTCTACAGAGTGAGTTCCAGGACAGCTGGGCTACAGGGAGACCCTATCTCGAAAAGACCAGAAAAAAAAGAATTTTCGAAAATGTCATATATGTACACACTGTATCTTAATCATATCTACCCCTTGCTTCTACCTCCCACTCCGCCAAGGCCTCCTCAAAACATTTCCCTCCCAATTTCATGTCCTTTCTGTTTAAAAAAAAATGCAACTTGAGTGTATATTTTCCATGATGGAGTAAACTTTTTTAATGTTTTTATTTTATATATATANTATATATATATATCTCACATACCAAAATTACGACATCTAAAAATAAGCTGTGTTAATTCCAAATCATATTTAGAAATATACATTTTTCCCTTTTAATTTTACATTACTCTAAAATATACCAAAATTCAAAGCCTAAAAATAAGTGGTAGGTTAACTCCAGAACCCATTAAGGGATTCACGTTATAAGAGCACATTTAGGGGCTGGAGAGATGGCCTAGTGGTTAAGAGCACCGACTGCTCTTGCAGAGGACCCGGGGTTCAATCCCCAGCACCCACATGGCGGCTGAAAACCGTCTTTAACTCCAGTTCCAGGGGACTCCGACGCCCTCTTCTGACCTCCGCGGCATTGCATGACACAGGTGCACAGACCTACATGCAGACAGTATATTCATACACATAATAAAAAAATAAAAATTAAAAAAGAGCACATTTGCTTTCAGATAAAAAGAAATATAACATTAATGTTGGTCAGTTTGCCTTACAACTAGGGATTTGGTGCTACCATCCACAGATGAGGGATACCATTCATTGTTTTTCTGGCACTGTGTTACTTCACTTAGCATTATATCTTCTAGTTCCATTCATTTATCTGCAAAGTTCATGATGTCACCTTTCTTTGCTGCTTCGTAGAATGCCGTTGTGTAAATGTACCATATTTTCTCTATCCACTCATTGGTTGAGGGACACTTGGGTTGCTTTCAGTTCTTCACTATTCTAAAGAGCCCTGCAATAAACATGGTTGTGCATGTATCTCTGTGGTAGCATGATTCTTATGGGTATATACCCAGGAGTGGTATGACTGGGTCAAGTGGTTGGCTTATTTTGAGTTGGGTTCTCACACTGCTTTCCATAGTGCTTGCATGTGTTTACATTCCCATCAGCAGTGGATGAGTGTTCCCCTTTCCCCACAACCTCTCCAGCATTTGGTATCATTTGTTTTCTTGTTCCTAGCCAGTCTTATTGGAGTAAGATGCTATCTTAAAGTGATTTTGATTTGCATTTCCTTAATTATTAGCAATGTTGAACACTTTTGTGTGTGTGTGTCTTTTCGAGACAGGGTCTCCCTGTAGCCCCAGCTGTTCTGGAACTCACTCTGTAGACCAGGCTGGCCTTGAACTCACAAAGATCTGCCTGCCTCTGTCTCCCGAGTGCTAGGGTTAAAGGCGTGCTCCACGATGCCCAGCACTGTTGAACACTTTTTAAGATGTTTCTCGGCCATCTCTATTTCCTCACTTGTGAAGTCTCTGTTCAGCTCTTTACTCCATCTTTTGAGTGAGTCATTTGTTTTCTTACTTCATTGTGTTTTGAGTAGTTTATATATTCTGGAAGTTAATGCTTTGTCAGATGTAGCAGCGGTGAAGGTTTCCTTCCACTCTGTGGGTTTTCTCTTCACTTCTCTGATTGTTTCTTTCGCTGTTCAGAAGCTTTTGAGTTTAATGAGGTCCCACTTGTCAATTGTTGACCTTATTTCCTGCACAGCTGCTGATTTAGAAAGTCTTTTCCTACACCTATGCCTTGTAGGTTGCTGCCAACGTTGTCTTGTATCACCTTCAGGGTTTCTTCTTTATTGTTGACTTGTGGTCTTATTCCATTGTAGTTAGATATGATACAAGGGATTACTTCAATTTTTCCATATTTTTATGACTTGTTTTGTGTTCTAATATATATTTTTGAGAAAATCATATGGGCTGCTGATAAAATGCATATTCTGCAGTATTTGGATAGAATATTCTGTAGATTTGATCTATGATGTCATTTAATTTGGGCATTTCCTCCTTATTTTTGGTTGGGAGACCTATTAATTAGTAAAAGTGAGGTATTGATATCACTCACTACCCTGGCACTGGGGTTAATCTGTGATTTCACATATAATAGTATTTGTTTTATGAAGTTGGGTGTACCTGTGTTCTGAGCATACATGTTTAGAATCAGAATGTCTTCTTGATAGATTACTCTTTTTTTAATACTTTTATTGATGAATTGTATATTTTATTCATTATCTTTCAGTCCAATTTGGACACATTCCCATCTCCCTGTCCCCATCCCACCCCTTTTCATGCCTCTGCCATACCATACATGTCTTGCATCTTTCTTTCAGTATTTCCAAAGATTTTCCCTGCAGAGGCTTGTTGTTTGGGACAGAGTTTTAACTGTATCATTCAGTTCTTTAACCCAGTCTTTATGTTGTTGTTTTTCCCTCCCCTTTGTATTGCTCTAACAGACGCCTATATAATCATCACATATGCATCAAAATTATGACCTCTGGGAATAAACTGTATGTTAATTCCAAAATATGTTTAGGAATTCACATTTTCCTCCTTTAATTTTATATTACTCTAAAATATGAATACATGCCTTCCACCCATATACTGTAATTACAGAGTCCAAAAATAAGTGGTAGGTCGATTGATTACTCTTTTAATATGACCTATCTTTATCTTTCTCACTAGTTTTGGTTCAAAGTTTATATTGTCAGAAAATAGAACAGTGACACCGGGCGTGGTGGCGCACGCCTTTAATCCTAGCACTTGGGAGGCAGAGGCAGAGGCAGGCGGATCTTTGTGAGTTCAAGGCCAGCCTGGTCTACNAAAAAAAAAAAAAAAAAAAAAAAATAGAACAGTGACACCTGCTTTCTTTCCTAGTATTTCCTGAAATGTGTGTGTTCATTAGTATTTTAGAGTGGATATGATATAGGTGTCCCACTTAGGACTGTGCATCCTAAGGTCTTTTTCTATGTACCTCAATCAGTTGTGGGTCTCTCTGTTATTCACCATTCGCTGCTAAAAAGAAGCGTCTCTGATTTGGGTTGAGAGATGCATGACTCTTTGGGTGTAAGTCATTAGGAGTTGGCTTAAACCTGTGTCTGTTAGCAGAATAATAGTAGTAAGCCCTTCTCTCAGGCCTATCACCTGTCTAGCCACAGGTTCTTGGCCCCAATAATAGTGGCAGGCATGATTTTCATCTTGCGGAGTGGGCCTTAAATCCCATCTGAAAGTGTTTGGTTACCCTCCTGACACTTGTGCCACTCTTTTGAACCAGTGGCCATTTTTTTTTGCCAGGCAAGTCATTGTAGCTCGGCATTCACAGCTGGGTGAGGCTGATGATTGCAGTTCTTCTCTGGTAGTGTACATAGCACCTTCTAGTACTGTGAAAGCTAGCCAGTAGGGATGAAGTTTCTGGGTTAGTACCAGCTTAATTTTTTCACGATCTGTGATTCAAGTATGTGGTGTCTTCAGCAATAAGGTCTTACTGTCCAGTTCTGGAGCATAACCAAGAACAGTGCCAATAGTCTAAGGCTTTTGGGGGGGCTCTTTGGGACCTCAGTGGCCAAGAACTCCAAAAGAGATAACTCATTCCTGGGACTGACTTTTTATTTGTTAGGCTGTGGTATTTAGTAGGGGCATTGTCACCCCATCATAAGGTAACACCATTTAAACTCTTTTAATATACAGACGTGCATATTTAAGCAACTTTCTACAGTAGTAACTTTCCATGACTTTTTCAAAGGGTCTTTAGATTGACAGTCTTTTAGCCAAATTAACCAAAGGAGAAAGGATCCAAATTAATAAAATTGGAAATGAAAAGGGAGACATTACAGATACTGAGAAAATCCACAGACTCAAAAGGACATAGTTTAAAACCCTATTTTCTTTTTTTAATTAATTTGTTTTTTAATGTGTATGAGTGTACTGTCTGCATGTAGGTTGGTGCACCCATGTCGTGCAGTGCTGCGGAGGTCAGAAGAGGGCATCGGATTCCCCTGGGACTGGAGTTAAAGATGGTTCTTAGCCACCATGTGGGTACTGGGAATCGAACCCAGGTCCTCTGCAAGAGCAGTTGGCACTCTTAACCACTGAGCCATCTCTCCAGCCCCTAAAACCCTATTTTCTATATAACTGAAAAATCTTAAGAGAAGCAGGTAAATTTCTAGAAATATGTAGCCTACCAAAACTAAGCCACAATGAAATAATTTCAATAAACCCATTATATCTAATAATATAGAAACAGTAATTTAAAGTCTCCCAATTAAAGACATCCCAGGGCCAGAAGAATTTAGTGCATAATTATGCCACCCCTTCAAAGAAGAATTATACCCAGTATTTTACTTTTCTTTTTTTTTTTTTTTGTCTTTTTGAGACAGGGTCTCCCTATAGCCTCAGCTGGCCTGGAACTCACTCTGTAGGCCAGGCTGGCCTTGAATTCACAAAGATCTGCCTGCCTCTGCCTCTCAAGTGCTAGGATTAAAGGTATGAGCCACCACACCCAGCTGAAACTCAGTACTTTTCAAATTAGTCCATAAACCAAAAATAAAAGAGTGTCTCCAAATTCTATTTACAAAGACATTATTACCTTGATAGTAAAACCAGACAAAGACCCAACGAAAATTATAGGCTAGTCTCTCTAGTAAACTAAGATCACTTTTCTGTTGCTGTGACAAAATACCACGACCAAGGAACTTATAAAAGGAAGAGTTGATTTGAGCTTACGATTGACGGTTCCAGGGAATTAGAGTCCATTGTGGTGGGAGGCATGGCGGCTGGAGCAGCAAGCCGAGAGTCACATCTCGCAAAGAGCACAGGAAGCAGAGAGCGAGACTGGAGACCATGAGGCTAGTTAAACTCACTAACCCTGCCCCCAGTGACACACTTCCTCCAGCACAGCTACACACCCCAAGACCTCCAAAAACAGCGCCACCAACTGGAGACAAATGTTTGAATACCTAGAGCCTATGGGGGACACTCATTCAAACCACCACATTCCACTCCCTGGCCCCCATAGGCTCCTGACCATATAAAATGCAAAATGCATTCAGTCCAAACCCAAAAGTCCTCATAGTCTCCACCAGTTTCAATGCCATTCAAAAGTCTCAGGCCAATCTCTTAACTGTAAGCTCCTGTAAAATCAAAAGACAAATTACATACTCCCAATATACAGTGGAACCGAATACACATTCCCATTCCAAAAGGGAGGAATAGAGGCATAGTGAGGAAATACTGGACCAAAACAAGACCGAAAACCTGCAGGGCAAACACCAAGACCAGTAGCTCCACATGCAACCTCTGGGACTTGACTTCCAAAGGGCTTAGACGGCTCAACTTTTCCAGCTTTGCTTGCAACATACATCTCTTTCCTAGGCTGGTACCACTCCCTGTATGCAGCTCTCCTTGGCAAATATCTCACAGGTCTGGCATCTCGAATGTCTTCTTGGGGTCTCNTTTAACAAAGTTTCTACAGTAGTAACTTTCCATGACTTTTTCAAAGGGTCTTTAGATTGACAGTCTTTTAGCCAAATTAACCAAAAAAAAAAAAAAAAAAAAAAAAAAAAAATTAAAATTATGAATGAACAGAAGGGAGACATTACAGATACTGAGAAAATCCACAGACTCAAAAGGACGCAAGTTTTAAAACCCTTTTTCTTTTTTTAATTAGATTGTTTTAATTGTGTCCGATGAGGTGTACTAGTCTGCATGAGGTTGGCTGCACCCCAGTGTCGTCAGCTGACTGCGGATCGGTCAGAAGAGGGATCGGATTCCCCTGGGGAACTGGAGTTAAAGATGGTCTTAGCCACCATCTTAGTGGCGTGAGGCTACTGGGAATCGAACCCAGTGTCCTCTGCAAGAGTTCAGTTTGGCACTCTGAACCACTTAGCCATACCTCATCCACCCTAAACCCTATTTTTCGTATATTAATCTGAAAAATCGTGTAGAGAAGAGGTAAATTTCTAGAAATACTGTAGCCTTACCACAAAACTAGCCACAATGAAATAATTATTCAAATAAACCCATAAATCATACATAATATAGAAAGTTAATTTAAAGTTCCCAATAAAGACACCAGATGGCCCAGGAAAGAAATTTAGCTGTCACTGGATTAATATGCACCCCTTCAAAAATAATCTATACCATAGTTTACTTATTCTATTTTTTTTTTGGTCTTTTTGAGACAGGTCTTCCAGCCTAGCTGGCTGAACTCACTCTGCGAGGCCAGGCTGGCCTTGAAATTCACAAAGATCTGCCATGCCTTGCCTCTCAAGTGCTCAGTTATTAGGTATATGGAAGCCACCAACTTTCTCAGCTGAAACTCAGTACTTTTCAAATTAGTCTCCATTCAACCAAAATAAAGGTGTTCTCCAAACATTCTATTACAAAAGACATATTACCTGATAGTAAAACGACCTATATTAATATATACCCAACGAAAATTATAGCGCGAGTCTCTAGAATTAAGCATCACTTGTGTTGCTGTGATAAATACCACGACCAAGGAACTTATACAAAGGAAAGAGGTTGTGAATTTGACTTACGCATATGCAACCTTCCATAAGGGTAATTAGAGTTGCCATCAGTGAAAAAGTGGGAGGCATGGGCCGGGCTGAGAGCAAGCAGCAGGCAGTCACATCCGCCAAAGAGCACAGGAAGCACGAGAGCCCTCTGGAGGGACTGGACCATGAGGCTTAGGTTTAAACTCCATAAAACCCTGCCCCCCACTGACACACTACCTCCAGCACAGCTACACACCCCAAGACCTCCAAAACAGCCCCACCAACTAAAGGACAAAATGTCTAATACTTGAAGCCTATGGAGCACTCATTCAACAACTCACATTCCACCCCTGCCCCCATAGGCTCCTGACCATCTAAAATGCAAATGAATTCAGTCCCAAACCCAAACAGTCTCAATAGTTCCACCAGTTTCCAATGTCCATTCAAAAGTTCACCAGTCAGCCATTCTTTTGAGACTCAGGCCAATCTCTTGAACTGTAAAGCTCCTATAAAATCAAAAGGCAAAACAAACTCCCACATACAGTGGAAACCAATACACATTTCCCATTCCAAAAGGGAGGATAGGCATCTAGTGAGGAAATACTGGACCAAAACAAGACCGAAAAACCAGCAGGGCAAACTCCAAGTTCAGTAGCTCCATGAGCGACTTCTGGGACTATGAATTCCAAAGGGCTTAGACGTCTCAGCTCTTCCAGCTTTGCTTGCAACATACATGACTCTTTTAGGCTGTTCACAGCCTGTATGCAGCTCTCCTTGGCAAAATCTCACAGGTCTGGCATCTCGAATGTCCTTCACTTGGGGTCTCCCTCCACAGCTTCACACTTTTCACAGCTTAATGCAATGGCCTATTAAGGCCTACTTACAGGACCACCCCTGCTGCACTCTGCCTGACTGCAAGCCTTGAAAACGTGGAGGAAGAACTTGATGACCCCTTCACTCTTAAAAACTTCATGCCTCTAAAGACAGCACAACGTGAATGAAACTGCCGACGTTTGGCTGCAATTGGATGACCCCCTGGCCTATTCAACTACACTTTTGCCATTTTTTTCTGCCCTGAACTTGTTGGAGGATTAGCTGGTTGTGGTCTTGCCGTGAAGGTACTGATTCTTTTGATTACTTGTAAATCTCCAGGCACCTCCTTAATCACTTAGTCTCTTTATGAAAGGTAGCCTCTCCTCCACATGCCTTTGTCACACCTTTAATCTTCCTAGTTGAGTTTTCAGATCCAAACTGTACCATTCTGCATTTCTTTCTGCTCCCATTTGCCCTTTTTCATTGTATATCTGTACAATATTCACCATTAACAGCCATGCCACAATTTCCCACTAGCCTGACTTGAAATATCTTCTGCCAAAGACATCAGTCCACCGCTTTCCAACTTAGCATCAGGCAAGCATTTGCGCTGTGGGCAAAACTGCTGCAGAACTCTTTATCAAATATCCCAGTTGCTGCCCAAATCTTTATTTTCCTCTGGAAAAACATTTTTCTCAGCCATGTCTTGCTTTCCAGGTTTCTACTAGAATGGTCTTTTAAGCTCTGCTTACAGTTAGTCAACAGCCTTTCTAGCCCAAAGTCCAAAGTCTTCGCACATTTCTCAAACATCCACATGGTCAGGTTCTTCACAGCCAACACCAATCTCTGGTACCAAAATTACTGTATGTCATCTTTTTGCTGTGATAAAACACATGACAAGGAAACTTATGAAAGGAAGAGTTATTTGAGCCTACGATTAACCGGTTCCAGGTGAGAGTTAGAGTCTATTGTGGTGGGAAGCATGGCAGCTGGATCTGGAGCAGCAAGCCGAGGGGTCACATCTCGCAAAGAAAACAAGAAGCAGAGAGCAGACTGGAAGGACCACGGGTCTTGTTAAACTCACTAAGGCCTGCCCCCAGTGACACACACTTCCCCCAGCACGTCCCAAACACCCCAAGACCTCCAAAAGCAGCGCCACCAACAGGAGACAAATGTTCCTGAATATTTGACGTCCATGGGGAACACTCTCATTCAAACCCCACACCTGAGGGCCAGATGGATTTAGAGCAGAATTCTACCATACCTTCAAAGAAGAATTAATACCCAGTATTTTACTTTTCTCTCTTTCTTTTTTTTTTTTTTTTTTTTTTTTTTTTTTCTTTGTTTTTTTGTCTTTCTGAGACAGGGTCT
This sequence comes from Rhizomys pruinosus, assembly GCA_009823505.1. NCBI lineage: Eukaryota > Metazoa > Chordata > Mammalia > Rodentia > Spalacidae > Rhizomys > Rhizomys pruinosus. The sequence continues at coordinate 414,320 of VZQC01010772.1, read as the reverse complement.
CAAATAAAAAAAATAAAAGAGTGTCTGCAAATTCTATTTACAAAGACATTATTAGCCTGGTATTAAAACCAGACAAAGACCCAACAAAAATTATAGGCCAGTCTCCCTAATGAACTAAGATGCAAAAATTCTCAGTAAAACACTTGCAAACTGAATGCAAAAACACATCAGACAATCTACCACAGTCAAGTCATCCCAGAGATGCATACAGAAATCAATGAACATAGTCTACTGCATAAATATACTCATGGACAGAAACCACATTATCATCTTATTAAACACGTAAAAGATTTCAGACAAAATCCAATATCCATTTGTGATGAAAGTCCTGGAGAATCTAGGGATAGAGGGGTCATATCTCAGTGCAATAAAGGCAGTCTCACAGCAACCCCGCAGTCAGCATGATGCTGAAAGGAGAAAACCTTGAAGGATTTCCATATTGATTTTGAAATAAAGTTTGTAGTAATAGTTTTTCAAACTCAATATCTATTTCTACCGAGAAATTTCTGAACCCTGGATTTAAATAACAGTGTGGCCTATTACAACAATAATCAAATTGTAAAGGTACATATAACTATATTGTGTGGCTTGATGCTTGCTTTATTGATTGTTATTAAAATATACTTTTATATTAATGTCACCAGGTTCTCAGAACTTTCCTTGATACAAATCCTGATTTATATGTATATATATTTTTTTTTTCAAAAGTACTTCAACTAATAAGCTATCCCCTGGAGCTGTATTGCCAGTTATCCTTAGCTCTTACCTCTCGGAATGTGTAGTAAAGTAGAATGTTGCTTGAATGCTTATCATTGAGTATCTACTTGTGTAAAGTTAACTAGGGAAAGTGACACTGCACTGCATTTGAATTAAGTGCAGGGTATAGTTAGTATTATACAAATGCAACAGAATTTTTTTCCGGTGATTTGAGCAAGTAGCCTGTAAAACTTGATTTGCTGCCACCTGCAGATACTTTGGAATGTTCAGGTTTATTCAGGTAACAATATGACATATAAAATTGCTTTTTTTCAGTCCCCTCACTTTTCATCTTTCTCACTTGTTAGCAGTTGCTTTATTCTTTTTTTTTCAATGATCAGTTATTTTATTTTTTCATATTTTTTTGAATTTTTGTGTATTTCATACATAGCATCTCAGACAGTCTTAATCACCTTTATACCCCCATCTCCATTGGAGTTCATACATTCTGTCATTTGTGTTAGAGCCTACTATGCTAAATTAATGTCCTTGGTCATTCCTCAGTGCCAGAGCCTATAATTGCCCACTTCTCTCCTTGCTACTGAGTAACGTTCAGGAGTTCCCACGACAAACCCCCTAAAGCCACTCTTTTGAACAGCAATTTAGCTAGTGAAGATTAAATATAGGGACATTCAGAATCATGCTTTTATTGATTTGTGTACAACTGAAATAATGGACCAATTTTGTTGGTGTTTCTAGAACTGGACCTTTGTAAGTAGGGAAAGTAAATGGAAAGGAAAGATTTTGTACCAAACATGAGGTTGAGATGTCCCTTGAGTTACAAATGTGAGCTAGGGAGCAGAAATCCACTTCCTGTAACTGAGCTGGCACAGAGTAGGCATGGTGAATTCAAGCTACATGTATATTCTTTTGGTACCCTGTTCAGCCATCATTTGAGGGACCATGACTATAAGTGATCTGTGAGAGGTTACTTTTCAGACTCAGTTTTATATTCTCATTTTAGTGAGTAAATCACTAATTCAACTAATTTTCCATAAAACTCAGACTGCCACACACCAAAAAAACTTTAGTTTGCCTAAACATGAATTGTTTGTGCTTTTCCTGAAACAGGAGTAGGTTTTTAAATATGCAGATGTTTGCTTCCAAACAATTATTATTTGATGTCATTACATATGAAATAAAGCTCATGCAGACTGACATTTCTGTTGCTGGCCCTTCAGAATTTGAAGAATGAGCCTGCATGAATAAGTATTTTGGGGGAATATAAGACATAAGCTAGTATGATAGAATACTCTGTTGATTAGCTGTATGGCCTAAATTTCTTATACTTATCCCTACATGTATTGAGTTGTGTAACTCACATACACCATGTTTTGTATCAATTCCTATACCATTTGTATACAAAATAAATACAATTTAGTTTTATATTTGAATATGTAAAATAATATATAAAGAATATTTGTCTAGCCAGGCATGGTGGCGCACATCTTTAATCCCAGCACTGGAAGGCAGAGGCAGGGGGATCTCTGAGTCCAAGGCCAGCCTGGTCTACGTAGTGAGCTCCAGTCCAGCTGGGACTAAAGGGGGACCCTGTCTCAAAAAGACAAAAAAAAAGAATATTTTTCTAGAGGTTTACATCTTTATTTCCTGTGGAATTAGTAAATTTGTATCTATTCAGGACTTTTAGTATAGCTTATGGATGGTGGTCAGTAAAAAAAAAAAAAAAAAAAAAAAAAAAAAAAAAAACTTGTCGCACGCTTATTGGCCAGCCAGGCTGGCCACATCCACTCACTGCAGCCTTGGAGTCAAGCAAGGAGGGAGGACCTCACCTTGTGCTTTCAAAGAAGAGCCATTCTATATTGGTTTATCAATGAACCACCATGCCCCTCCCTGTTGCACTGCAGTCCCGCTTAGCGAAAAGAGGCATCCTCAAACATCTGGAGCCCGAGCCAGAGGAAGAGATTATTGCAGACGACTATGACGATGATCCTGTAGACTATGAGGCCACCTATTTAGAGGGCCTGCCACCAAGCTGGTACAAGGTGTTCAACTCTTCCTGCGGGCTCCCTTACTACTGGAATGTGGAGACAGACCTCGTGTCCTGGCTCTCTCCACATGACCCCAACTTCATTGTTACCAAAGCTGCTAAGAAGCTCAGGAACAATAATGTAGATGTTGAGGAGAAGTTGGACCAGAATCACGAGAAATTGGACAGAAATCATGAGAAGTCAGAGTGTAGCCATGAAAAGCCAGACAGGAACCATGACAAGCCAGACCGAAACCATGATAAATCTGACAGAGATCGAGAGCGGAGATATGACAAAGAGGACAGAGAGAGGGGGGAACAGGGAACGAGATTGGGACCGTGGGTATGAGAAGGCAGAACGTGAAGAGAACAAAGAACAAGGGCGCCATCATCACAGGGAGGAGGTGGCTCCTTACCCCAAGAGCAAGAAGGCAGTGAGCCGAAAAGATGAAGAGTTAGACCCCATGGATCCCAGTTCATACTCGGATGCACCTCGGGGCACATGGTCAACAGGACTACCCAAGAGGAACAAGGCCAAGACCGGTGCTGACACGACAGCAGCTGGCCCCCTCTTCCAGCAGCGTCCATCCCCATCCCCAGGGGCTGTGCTCAGAGCCAATGCTGAGGCCTCCTGGAACAAACAACAGGACTGAACCTTTGTCATCTGCAGCGCTGGTAGCTTGCTTTGCTTTCTTTCTCCGCCTAGGACTGGGGATAGAACCCAGAGCCTTGAACATGCTAAACAATTATTCTACCCGTGACATACACACCCAGCTCCCCTTATCATTATTAATAAAGCTTTTCTGTGGGTTGTGGCCCTGAAAAAATTTTATATATAAAAAAAAAAAACTTGTCAGGCTTCCTGCCACATGCCTTTAATCCCAGCACTTGGGAGGCAGAGGCAAGCAGAGACAAGCAGATCTCTGTGAGTTCAAGGCCAGCTTGCTCTTCATAGGCTGTTCCAGGAAATCTGGGGTTACAGGGAGACCCTGTCCCCCCCCCCAAAAAAGACTACATAGTGGGGCATGGTGGCACACACCTTTGCTGTCAGCACTGGGGAGGGGCAGAGGCAGGTAGATCTCTGTGAGATTCAGGCCAGCCAGGACTACAGGGAGACCCTGTAAATCAATTGACACTAATTAACCTCTTAACTTTCATTAAGGAAGCTCTCTCCTGTAACGGGCCCAGGAACTCAAAAGGTCAGGAATGGCCAAACCATGAAGATTAGGGATCTACAGATTGTGGGTCCATGGACAGGTTGCTCGTATTCAACTTCATTCACCAAGGGCTCAGGGGACATTACGGAAGAGGGGGCAGAACAATCCTAGGAGCCAGGGAGGTGGTGCAAAACTCTATGGAAATAGAATCCTGCAAGCTCCTGGTGTCAGCATGCACAAGACCCATGCAAGCTCAACCAGACAAAAACCCAGCGTGGAACTGCAGAAATGGGTAGCTGAACCCAGACTTAGGCAGCTGATTACACTTGGGTGAGGAAGAAGTGGCCTTCTTAAAGCAAGTTACTCTGAATAGGCTGACTAGAGCTCAGTGGATGAAATTTGAACTGAGGAATAGCCAGGGAGATTAATTTGGCACAATAGGCCCTAACAGAAATGACAAAATGTATGAATTCCAGGATGGGAGGGGCTATGGGAGGGTGCCAGTGGAGAACAGGGTATAAAGGCAATTAAGACTGATTGAGACATTATGTATGAAATAAATTTAATCAAAAATTTAGCAAGAAAACAAAATCAAAAGACCCTAATTTCATAGCCTACCATCCTAGTGGTTGAGACAAATGTATAAAAGGGTTGAGTGGGGAATAAGGGCTTTGTACAAAGCATAGTATGCATTATATAGAGAGATTGGACAAAAATATCTAGAGTCTTTTTGTTACAAATAATCAAGGGGAATTCATTCTTAGGAGATGACATTTAAACAGGTGCTTAATGAAAGATCATCCCAGGCTGAGAGAACATAGTATGAAGGCTCTGGAGAGGAAGATTCAGATAGCTGAGTGACTAAAACAGCATATGCATGACTTGAAAGAGAAAATCAAAATACTACCAATTTGGCTGAGGGTCTTAAGGGATAACTTTGTTCCTTGCCCTCAGAGGTCAACTAAGTCCCAGGGGACTGTGCATGGGGGCATCTCTTGAAATGTCCTGAAAATGTGAGTCACCAGTCTTTCTGTGCAGGGAGGTCTTGGAGATCCACTAATGGGACTACAACCAGGGTCCAGTCTATAAAGAGGAAAGTCTGCTCATGCTTCAAAAAGAGAAGCCTGGTCTAGCAATACCTGACTTTCTCCTCGAGTGGATAGAACTGGTAAATGAAAAGCCAAAAGGAGCCAGGGGCTCCCCCCCTCAAAAAAAAAAAAAACCTGAGTGACCCTTGAGGACCAGATACTCAACTGACCTTGAGAAAACAAAAAACCTTGGTTAATCTGGACTTAAACATCCAAAAGGAAAGTATAATCAGAAATAAATAGTAAGGCCTGAGAAATTGTACTTCAGGTATAAAACTTGAGATATTAGCAAAAAGATAAAAAGTTAAAAAAAAAAAAAGCATACTTGTTTTGCCTATCTTACTGGCAAGTGCAGTTTTACTCCGGGCTGCACTGCTTTTTGCATCTTTTTTAAAAGTGTACATGAGAACAGCCTTTTCAACCTTCTAATATGTACAGAAGACTCATGTCTACGACCATACCACCCTGAACGCGCCCGATCTCGTCTGATCTCGGAAGCTAAGCAGGGTCGGGCCTGGTTAGTACTTGGATGGGAGACCGCCTGGGATACCGGGTGCTGTAGGCTATTTAAAAAAACAAAAAAAAAAAGAAATCCTCCAAACACTTCAGTGCCAGAGAGGGACTGCTGAGACTCCATTGTTGATGAGCTACTACTGGGGTTTTCAGCCTCTTCACAGGATAGGGATAACTGCCATGTTGGACTACCCTGGCTTTATCATGGAGACCAGTTCAGGAAGATCAAGGCAGGACTCGGGTGCTTACTGGACCTCATTGGTGACCATTGGGAAGAGAAAACCCCAGTGGGAGCACAAGGGGCCAGAACTGATGGTTGTTTTGGGCTTTGCCAAGGAGGAGACTTCAAACATGACATCTTTCAGCCTAATAAAGAAAAACTCATAAGCGAAGATGCTAAAACCTATGATATATGTGGCATGCATATGTGCATATTTTGGAGCGATGCATATTAGAAGGAATAAAACAACAACAACAAAAAGACTGGGTCAAAGAACTGACTGAAATGGTGAACTTCTGCTCAAAACAGTACATTTCTGCATCGAGAATTTTGAGAGAGACAGAAAAAGATGAAAAACATGTTTAGCAGAATGCATGAGCTCTGGTGGGGTGGAGGGGCAGGGAGGGGCACATGGGCCTAGATTTGATTTGAAATTTTGTATGAAATACACAAAGCTTCAATAAAAATTGGCTATAAAAATAAATAAGGGGCTGGAGAGATAGCCTAGCGGTTAAGAGTGCCGACTACTCTTGTAGAGGACCCGGGTTCAATCCCTAGCACTCACATGGCAGCTGAGAACAGTCTTTGACTCCAGTTCCAGGGGAATCCAACACCCTCTTCTGACCTCCACAGCACTGCACGACACAGGTGCACAAACCTACATGCAGACGGTATATTCATACACATAAAAAATAAATAAAATTAAAAATAAATATAAATATTGATTCACCAAGAAAGAAAAAAGAAAATCAAAATACTAATAACTATTTGACATACCAGTAAATAAATTCTCTCATCTATTTCATCATCTTGGTACATTCTGAAAAAAATGTTTTAATAATTGCTTTTTTTCTTCCTTTCTTATTTCAGTGAAATTGGAGCGCTTTGAAATTCCAATCAAGGTTCGATTAAGTCCAGAGCCCTGGACCCCTGAAACTGGTTTGGTAACTGATGCTTTCAAACTGAAGAGGAAGGAATTGAAGAACCATTATCTCAAGGACATTGAGCGAATGTATGGAGGCAAATAAGATGTTGCCCTCTTCTTTACATTTGCACAGGAGGTAGCCGGATGTTTAAGCCTTTGTTGATCTGTTTGTTAGAATGCAAGAAATCATTCTAAAGACAGAGTAAAAAAAGAAAAAACCAAAACTGATTAAAATAGTTGAATCTACTTTAACTTAGTTTCGCACCGTTCTAGTGAAGCGAAATTGAAAAGACATTTCCCTTTAGTCGTGTTGATTTTAGAGCAGAAATTCAGTTTTTAAAAATTAGCCTATGATGACACCTGTTTTCATCAAGACATTTAATGTAGTGGAGGACATCATTGCCGCTTCGGGTGCCTATTGTCTTCCTAGTTCAGAAGTTAAAATAGAAAACATGACAAAAATATGTATTAACACTACTCAAAGCAGAAGTGCTGCAGGGCTTTAAAATTCTCTTCCAACTATTTCTCTTAAAGGGGAAAATCATTTATAATATTATATGGAGTCAGTATCTTAGAAGGTATTATTTTAAGATCAATTGTTACATAGGTTAGACATAGAATCATTGTAATATTGTGAATAATTACAGTGCCTGAAGTAAGAAAATAACACATACATACCAAAAATATCTAGTAACATTTTTGACGGGCAGCTGAACTGCTCCTTTGAATCTCTGAGAAGTGAAATCAGCAACTGTAATTATTTGAGTCATTAAAGAGGAAAGTAATTTTAAAAATACTAAAAGGTGGCCTTTCTTTGTTCAGTTGAAAGACTGAGACCAAGAAGAAAATGGTAGGAAGTCAATCAAAATTCAACAGGAAGTGTTTTTCTGTCAGGAAAGTTTATGGAATCATAAAATATCTGAATCAGTATCCCTTGCACAACACTGGGGGAAAGAGATTTAGACTCTGAATCTATCTTTGATAATGGGGATTGGTTTTTAAAATGTGTTTGTATTAAATTAAATCACATTTTGTACTTTATGGTCTGTTTACTGTTGCTGATTTGATTCTTGATCAGTAGTTTGCATTTCAGAAAGCCTTTCAATTATTTTACTTTAATTTTAGCAAAGCGGGTTATGAATGACTTCCTCGAAATCTTGTTCAGACCTACGGGTGATTGATTAACTTGGATAAGTTTGGGGAAGTTAAAGGGAAGAAAACACTGTTACCACTTTTTTCCTGTTTGTGAAGAGTTTGAAACTGGAAATGCTAGGTTTGGGGGAAGGGCAGAGTTACTTGATAAGGGACTGTGCAGTAACTTGGAGTGGGAGTTTCTTTTTAAATCTTCAAGTAGAGTCTGGGATTATATATTCTTGATAGATTTTCACACTTGAACCAGAGTTACTGTAAAAAGCAGAAATTCTTAATACTGTTCTTCTTTGCACTTTTTCGTAATCATTTTATATATATACATATATATATATATATATATGTTGCTTACATTGCTTTGTACAGTTGTGGGCCATCACTGCAACAAAATGAATACTTTGTGCTCTAGAATATTTATAAAGAAACTATTTAAATGTTATGTATATGATGGTAGTAAGGAAAAAAATCTTGTGGTTTATAAGCAAGAGTGAAGGTTTTTGTAAAAGTTTTGTTCAGTGTTCTACAAAATAAAATTCTAGACAGGTTTTTCCCTAAAGTCATATAAGAATACTCTCATGCTTCCCAACTTGCCCTTGAAGAGTGAAGAACCATTACCATCTTGTAGACTACTGTTGGCTTCTACTCCCGGACCCCTGTTGATCCTTTTTAGGGTGGTTTCCTTAGGCTTTTCCAGTATGTGATTCACCATTGGGAGTGGTGATTTTAAATGTGAGTGCATGCATGCTATCTTCTTTCAGATATTTGCACCCCACCCCATCTTCTGAAAGCTGGAACACTGCCAACTAATTTGTTGAATAGTTGCTTTAGAAACACAGAATTAACACTTAAGGTTGGGTGCTGCTAATTCTTCACGAAAATCCAAATATTGTTAAGGGACCAGGGAGATGCCACTGCCCCCTGATTTTTCATCTAAAATATACATGTTTATATAAACAGAAATATTTCCATATTCGCAGTGAGTTTTTAAGTATTTGAGCCTAAAACTGTTGGTCTCACATTTTTATACCTGTTTAAACCGTTATAGTTATTATTACATGTCAGCCATCAAATCAAATTGTACTTGGCATTTGCTATAGGTATCTACATTTCTAAGTTGAACACTTGTGACTTTTGATCTAATTTCATAAAAGTATCTTGCTTCCTTCTTTTTTTTTCTAGAATGGAGGTATGATTGTATGATTTCTTTCAGAATTGAAATACAGTGGAATGATTCAAAAAGTCCAAAGAGAGGGCCGACTCTATTTCTTTGATCACAGTGACTGACTAGTAATCCTTGCCTCTATTTTCCTGGTAGCCTATGATGAATGTTTCTAAGGTGACAAGATGAGAACAGGTTAAACATTGTGTGGTATTTTGGATTTAGAGAGAAATGATTTAATTTTTTTAATGTAGTTGCAAATTCTGTATTCATACTTGTACTTTCTGTTAAAATGCACGATTGTAGGATTGTTACTTCGATTTTGTGTTTACTCTTGAAAAGCTTTGTTTTTATTTTTAAGTTTGCACTTGACTCTTTTGAAATAAATCCACCCATGTTATCAAGCCAATGCGTATTTTTTAATGTGTCGAGAAAATATCTGTACATTTGAATATTAACCAGATTTGGAGTGCCCATCTCCACATGTGCAGAAGTATATTAAGTGATTAAACTAGCTTGTATATATCATTTCCCATTTGTTTGGATTATTTGAACCCAAAGCTATTTAAAAGTTAGGAGAATACCTTCAGAACACTCATGTGTATGGTGCTAAAAGATCTGTTAATACCCTCGATTTCTTGGTTTTGCCAATCTAGTTTAGTGACTTTAGGCAAGTTAACACTTCAGATCTGCAATTCTCTATCTGGAAAAATGGAGTTGATTGCTGACAGAATCTGCCCAGCAGAGTAGTTGTGATGGTGAGAATGAGGTAATCCTTGTGTTTAGAACAATACATTACATTAGTTATTATCGTAATATTACAACTAGACAATATTCATCAGTCAGGTGTTTAAACTATTAACTAGCTCACCTGAAGCCTTAAAGAATTCTCTGTTCCTGAAGATTTGTGGGAAGAAGTTTGAACTTAAAGGTCAGAAGACCCTGGCTCATTCTGTGCTTGGCTTTGTAACCACAGGCAAACAACCTCTTAGCTTTAGTTTCATCTTCCTGTTTAAAAGACAGTTTGGATTCTCAAAGATATTCCTTGCATAAAAGAGAAAGCTAAATGACATAAGGAATAGGGAATACAATAATCCCTGAGGTTCATTATGTCTGCCTTTCCTGTTAGGATACTGCTATCTCAAGCGATTTTATATATTTGATTTAAATGATACCACTAGTTCAGAGTTTCCCATAAGGATGTGAGTATCACATGATGCCATCAGAAGGACTGAGAACCCTACTAGGGATTAAGAATGTCACTCCCAAGCTGGGTGTGGTGGCACATGCCTTTAATCCCAGCACTTGGGAGGCAGATGCAGGTGGATCTCTGTGAATTCAAGGCCAGCCTGGTCAACAGAGGGAGCTCCTGGCCAGCTGGGACTAAAGGGAGACCCTGTCTCAAAAAGACCAAAAAAAGAAAAAAAAGTCACTCCCTTGTTTGATTTTTTTTTTAATCAGATGTGAGAACACATAACTTTTTATTTTTATTTTAGTGTATGAATGTATTGCCTGTATGTATATAAGTGCACCTGTGTCATGCAGTGCCTATGGAGGTCAGGAAACGATGTTAGATCTCCCCGAAACTGGAGTTAAGGACAGTTGTTAGCTGCCATGTGGGTGCTGGGAATTGAACCCAGGTCCTCTGCAAGAGCAGCCAGTGCTCTGAACTGCTGAGCCATCTCTCCAACCCCAGGGAACACGTAATTCAACCCTATCCTTTCAAACTTTTTTGCCTTTAATCCACAATGCTGTGTAATATACATATGTATGTAAAACAATATTGTACAGTTTTGTGAAAAATACACTAATGACATGCACACTTGATTTTCCACTTCATTTTGTAAGTATACATACTAAACTAGATTTGACCACCCTGTCAAATAGGGTAAAGTTGAACATGCTCTGTATCTATGCTGTTTCCTACAGAAACCACCTACACATGTGACTGAGACATTTTGGAATGTGGTTCATGTGGCTAAGGAGCTGAACTTGTCCCTTTATTTCCATATTGGACTCCACAGCTCTGGAGAGAGTAAAAGCCACAGATTGAAACCCTGGGGCCAAGTCAGCTGATGTACAAAAATCTGTGAATGACAGCAGTCTCCCACTATCTTCCTCTCAGCCCCGTCTCATTTCAACTCACAGTTGATTGCCGTAGTGTTTCCTATCTGGTTTCTGATGCTTATAGTACTTCTTGTCAGCCAGTCTTGTCCTCATCCAGCCCAATCTCACCTCTCATCCTCCCGGTATAGACCGGTGGTAAGGGCAGTAGGTCTTCACTTGATCATGACGCCACTCAGCTGAGATGGGTAGAACTCCTTAAGGTCATTCTTTATTTGTTTTAGTTTCTATGGTAATTACTGCTATTGCCCCCAACTCTTCAGTAATTATCTGAATATTCTCCCAGCACTCCCAGGGCTACAGGTCCAGCACAAGAGTAGAGCCCTGCCGCGCATGCAGAAAGCTCTCAATCCCCAGCCTAGCTGGGGGTGGGGGGAGAGAATTCCAGGTAAAAAGAGCTCTCTTTCCTTTTGAGTAAACCTAAAGCCCCCTTGATCTCCATTCTAGACTATCTTCCTCTTCCTCCTGCAGTGGACACCTTATATTGGGATCCACCTTCGCTGTCATGCTGAACTGTTCCTTTTTCTTTCTAAAAATATTTTCATGCGTGTTTTGCTTGCATGTACTTAAGTGCACCCATGCATGCAATGCCCACGGAGGTCAGAAGAGGGCAACAGATCACCTGCAATTGGAGTGCTGAGTTTGTAGTCAAGCACTGCCATCCTTGGCTAAGTTTCTTTCTATTTTCTGTTTCTTTGAGAATCAATCCTGGACCCTTTTGTGTGCTAGACAACATGTAACTCCTAGCCTTTTTAAAGTTTTTTTTGTGTGGATTAATTTATTAATTCGTTATTTATTTTTTGGTGCTGAGAATGGAACACAAGGATCTGCACATTTAAGGCAAACATTCTGTCAGAGGCGCATCCTTACCCTTGGTGGGATTCTGGCTGTGTAGCCAATTTGTTCCCAAACTTACAATCCTGATTCAACCCCCAAGTGCCACACGTTTTTAAAGAGGGCTCCAGCACAGCACTGGCTTTTCCTTAGGCAGCAAAACTATTTCTGTTTTAAAGTTCTGTTAAGTTCTAACCTGACTGGATTTCTTTTGTCATAATACATGATGCTTAAGAAGTGCTTCTGGGGTCCTAGCGGTTAAGAGCACCAACTGCTCTTGCAGAGGACCCCAGTTCGATTCCCCAGCACTCACATGGCGCCTGAGAACCGTTTTTAACTCCAGTTCCAGGGGAATCCGACACCCTCTTCTGACCTCCGCAGCTTTGCACGACACAGGTGCACAAACCTACATACAGATAGTACATTCATACACATAAAAATAAATAAAAAAATTTTAAAAAGTGCTTCTGAGCACCCACCTAGTCTCTCCAGGTGCTGTGAGGAGACAGAATGTCTTATGCTCACATGTTTACAGACACTGGGGGTGAAGTAAAGGCTCAACTTTGAGCTGAAGAGTCTAGTTCTGTAGGAACTTGGAAAAGGCAGAGACTCTTTTGTGGTTCAATGTCCGACTGTCCTTGAAAGTCTCCTGTATGAACCTCATGCAGAAGAGGAGAGAGTGATTTTCATCAAATGTTGCCCAGGAACAAGGAGTATACATACATTCATCCGCAACAATCTGAGAGAACTAAGTAGAGTGAATTTGTATACCAAGAATCTCTTAAGAGATTCCACGTAACTTTGAGATATAAATGGCCTCTACCCAAGCTCCCTGGCAGGCTGTAGTGTTATCCACTTATCCCCTCTATTATCTATATGTACTAAACAATGAAAACTTGTAAAACACTCTGAGATGCAGCCCTCTTCTGGGAGAGCATGGTCACATCTGCTCTGACTGATTTGTCTTTCTGTCCGCGGCCCCAGGCAGACTACCAGTGGCTCTGGAAAAGCAGACACTGCTAGTCTCACACATTGGTACATCTCCTGAGCTGCCCACGTGCCTGCCACATAGGGCATGGGGGAAGTTTAGGCCTTGAAGGGTGAGTACAATTTGGATAAGTAGAAAGGGTTTTCAGGGGAGGTGAATGATAGAACTACACTCCATGCTGCTCATGCTGTGTACCAGGTTGGAGAGCGGCTAAGACACCTGAAATACTTCGTGCTTTGCGGCAGTGAGAAATTATCAGGCTCATCATGCATATCCAACATATTGCTGGAAGAATCATGAGCCACTGAAGTATTACTGCCCAATAACAAAGTCAAAATCCAAACAGGTGGTAGGTAGTTCGCACAACTGCTCTTCATTTTTCTCTTAGCATTGAATTTCAAGTCAATCCCTATCTACCTACCATGGGAAGAATTTCTTTCATGGCCTGGGGCCTGATTTCAATAATTTTAAAATATTCGCATATTATTTTCCAACTCAGAAGCCCTCATGGAGACCCCTGCTACGCCCTGCTATCCTGACTGATGTAGAAGTGAGGTAAACCCTTATTCTCCCAAATCTGTCAATTATTGCACATGGAGAGTGGCTTGAGTTCCTTGCCCAAAGCTCATCTGTTGAGTGGCACCTTCTATGCTCTGAATTGCCAAACATTGTGTTAAATGCCTCTCCTCTAGTTCCACCCCCCCCCAATAATGTTACTTTTAAGAATGCAATAATCACAGCTAAGCATTTGACATCTTTCAGGCCCTGTGCTCCTACAATCATTTACTTATTCAGTGCTAGCCATAAAATCTTACAGTAAACACCGTTGTCTTTATTATCTCCACGGTGGATATAAGGAAAGCAGAGCACAGAGACATAAGGTGACGCAACACTAGATAGCACAGCTGCTAGGTGATCAGGATGGGATGTAAGGGCAGGTTTGTCCACTACTAGAGCTGCTATTCTTTTTTTTTTTTTGTAGTGAATGACTCAATAAAGTTTATTATTTACATATGATCTCAATCAAATTTTATATTTTGGCAAGAAGGAAAAAATCATCATTACTTACAATCATCAAGAACCATGGAAAATCTATACCATTGTTATCTACTTTGCCTTACTGAAGCAATTACATTCTTTCACTTAAACTCAGTCAGTACATCTAACCTCTTTACATCATAAGCATCTGGGGATCAAAGACCATGCTTTCTCTGTTGTGGTCATCCCAGCATCTTCCTGACATAGATATTTCATGGAATAAATGAAGTTTAAAAAAAGAAAGGGATCAGGGCTGGAGAGATGGCTCAGCGGTTAAGAGCACCAACTGCTCTTGCAGAGGACCCGGGTTTGATTCCCAGCACCCACATGGTGGCAAAGAACCGTCCAGCACTCTGGAGGCAGAATCAGTTGGATCTCTGTGAGTTCAAGGCCAGTCTGGTCTACACAGTCAGCTCCAGGCCAGCTGGGACTAAAGAGAGACTCTGTGGCAAAAAAAAAAGAGCTGTCTTTAAACTGGGCATAATAGCACACGTCTTTAATCCCAGCACTTGGGAGGCAGAAGCAGGCAGATCTCTGTGAATTCAAGGCCAAACTGGTCTATAGAGTGAGTTCCAGGCCAGCTGGGGCTATAGGGATACCCTGTCTCAAAAATAAATAAATAAATAAATAAATAAATAAATAAATAATCAGGGGCTAGAAAGATGACTCAGATAAGAGCACTGGCTGCTCTTGCAGAGGAACCAGGTTTGCTTCCCAGTACCCACATGGTGGCTAACAAGCACTATAACTCCAGTTCCAGGAGATCCAACTTCCCCTTCTCACCTCCACGGGCATTGCACAACACTGGTGCACTTATACACATGCAGGCAATACACTCTTACACATAAATTAGAGTAATAAAATAGCAAAAAATAAAATACAAATGTTGGGGTTTGGTAGGGTTTTGTTTATTCTTGAGTTTTATCCCTACTTGAAGAAAAATGGTAGACATCACAGCCATGCTCTCCAGTGTCGTGCTTTACTGTTAAAGAGCTCCCCCTTTAGGTAGAGGAGAGCTTCAGCAGTGCAGCAGCTATTCTTTTTTTTTTTTTTTCATCTTAACTGTGCAAGTTAGAACACAATTTATTATTATAATTGGCATATTTACATAGGCACAAATTTCAAATATACTTCTTGGCTTTCTGATTTTTTTCCCTTTTTTATCGTTATTAAACTTTTTCCGTACATCATACATCATTTCTCAATCCAATTTAGAGTCATTTCCCTTTCCATGCCCACCTAAGTTCCTGCATTCTGCCATACATGCCCTGCATCTTTTTCTGAGTCTTTCCAGTTTTTCAAAGCAGAGGCTTATTGTTTGGGGGAGAACTTCTACCATAGGGTTTTTGGAGCTGCTATTCTTTTATTTTATTTATTTATGTGTATGAATGTACTGTCTGCATGTAGTTTTGTGCACCTGTGTCGTGCAATGCCGCGGAGGTCAGAAAAGGGTGTCGGATTCCCCCCTGGAACTGGAGTTCCCCTGGAATTGGAGTTACAGATGGTTCTCAGCTGCCATGTGGGTGGTGGGGGTCGAACCCAGGTCCTCTGCAAGAGCGGTCGGCGCTCTTAACCGCTAAGCCATCTCTCCAGCCCCAGAGCTGCTATTCTTAAGCACTAAAGCTTTGCTGTTGACGTTTACCAGAGCCTTCATCATTCTCTGTTATAATGGTCTGGCTGGCCTCTGTGGTTCCCTTTGCTCCATGGAGAGTGTTAGTTCCACCACAGCAGGAACCATAAAACCAAGTCTCCTCTGGATCCCCAGGGACTAGAAATAGACAGTGGGTATTAAGAGTTGCAAAAAGTTCTACTGTAGAGAAATGAAAACGCCATGTTTCCACCAGATGGCGCTGTGGGAGTCCAAGAGAAAAGTCCCTTCCACCCCAACTTTCCACTTGTTTCCCACTGAATCCTTAAAGTAGCACATTGTTTCCTTTCCGTGTCTAAAGAAGACTGAGTATATACGAAGACATTTTCAAGAGAATGTCCAGGTAGGAAATGGCACAATCTGACAATTTCATTTCTGACCCCGGTCTTGGTCCCAAAAGGAAAGTTAACGCTACTTTACCCTTTGAGATGCATGCACCTCTTTGAAGTATCTCCTAGTGCTTTGTAAATCCTTGGCACCATTAAAAGGCTCCAGATTAAAAAATAGCCCAAAGCGTGCAAGGTGGGTGGGCAGTGGAGTGGAAACGAGACACTTCTCACGTGAGAAGCAGATATACTTGGATACTGGTGATTCTGACATTAAAGGAGGGCTTCAGGGAAGTTCCATCTCCTTTTTTGACTTCAGTTTTCTTGGGTGTGTGTGTAAAATAAAAAAGTTGGATGAGACATCGTACTTGGAAATATGTTTCCTGCTATCTTTAAGCCATAGTAATAAAGATCTGAGTCAAATCTCAGCATGGCCACCTGTGTAATTGGGGCAAGGTATTTAACATCTTTGGGCCTCAGTTTCCTTACCTATATAATGGGTTGCTATTGGTGACTGTGATTCTTCACAGAAAATGCTTAACACGGAGGTAACTTACACTTCAATCAAAATGATTATGATGTAGGGCTGGCTATCACATATTAGCAAATTGAGCTGGACTTTGCATGTGCATTCTGTGATCAAAATTGGGGGCACTGAAGTAAATACAGCAAACTTTCATTTTATAAGTGTAAAGGCAAATGCATTTCATGAATGCAGAGGGCTGCAAAAGCAATTACATCCAACTGGAATCCTCATACATTATTTGTGGGAACATAAAAATCACTTTCAAAAGAGTTTTGGCAGTTTCTTATAAAACTAAACTGGGGGCTGGAGAGATGGCTCACCAGTTAAAAGCACTGGCTGCTCTTGCAGAGGACCCAGCTTCAATACCCAGCACCCACATGGTGGCTAACAACCATCATAACTACAGTTCCAGGGGATCTAATGCCCTCTTCTGTTCTCCGTGGGCATTGCATGAAACAAGTGAATTTACACATATGCAGGCAATATACTCATACACATAAAAAAATTAAACTAAACTGTATCTGTTCTACCACTCAGAATCTCTATCCCTAGCTAAGGAAAAAAAAATCCATATATCCCTAAGAGGAAGGATATTTGTATAAGACCATTCACAACAGCTTTATCCTTAATAGCCCAAACCTAGAAAGAGCGTATGTGTATACCAGTGGGAGAATGAGTAAACATATATCACGGAGTTATGCAATTGCTTGCTACTCACCAAAACAAAGGAATGGACTGCTGACACTTGCAATGGCATGGATGATTCTTGAAAACATTAGGCTCAGTAAAGGAAGTTTTCTTTGAAATATTGCTATATATTGGTGGGAATACAATTTAGTGCAGACACTTCGGGAAAAAAAGTGTCAGGGGTACCTCCAATAATTAAAAATAGAATGACCATATAATCCAACTATCCCACTCCTGGGTAGCTACCTAAAGGAAGTTAAACCCGAATAGAAGAGAGATGCCTTGTATGCCCATGTTTATAATGACAGTATTTACAATATCTAAGATGATGGGGCCAACTTAGATGCTGTGGTGGTTTGAATGAGAATGTCCCCCATAGGCTTTAAGTATTCAGACATTTTGTCTCCAGTTGGTGGCACTGTTCTTGGAGGTCTTAGAAGGTGTGGCAGTGCTGGAGGAAGTACGTCATTGGGGGCAGGCTTAGTGAGTTTAACAAGCCTTGCAGTCTCCAGCCTCTGTCTCTGCTTCCTATGCTCATTGTGAGATGTGACCCGTGGCTTGCTGCTCCAGCCCTGGCCACCATGCCTCCCACCACAATGGACTCTGATTCCCTGGAATCGTCAATCATAAGCTCAAATAAACTCTTCCTTTTATAAGTTCCCTTGCTCATGGTGGTTTATCACAGCAACAGAAAAGTGACTAATACAGATGCCCATAAACATATTGGTGGATAAAGAAAATATGTATGCACACGATGGATTATTAGCCATTAAGAAGAGTGAAATTATGCCATTTCATCAAAGTGGGTGAAACTGGAGGACTTAGTGTTAAGCAAAAGAAGTCAGATAGAAAGATAAGTATTGCTTGTCCCTGCTCATATGGAAACTAAGAACAGGCTGACCTGAAAGTAGAATACTGATTACTGGAGACTGAGAATTGTAGGAAATTGAGGATGGAAGAAAGGTGTGGGGGAAGGATACAATGAAGCACTCTATGCTATGGAAATATCACCAAATCCCATCTATATGTCCAATAGTATCTGTTCACTTAGAAAGGAGTCTTCTTCAGCTAGGAAGATGGTGCACTTGGTAAAGTGCTTGCCTGGAAAGTGTGAGGACCTGAATTCAACCCCCACAACCCACAGAGAAAGCCAGTGACAGGAGGCAAGACAGGCAGATTCCTGGAGCTTGCTGGCCAGCTGATGTAACAAAGTTGATGAAGTTCCAGACCAGTGAGAGACCCTGTCTCAAACAAAAAGTGGAAGGTGCCTGAGGAATGATACCAGAACTTGTCCTCTGCCTTACATAAACACATATATGAACACAAGTGTACACATGCACACATATAAGAAGTCCTTTACGTATATACACACATATATACATAGAATCAGCATCTTTCATCATCATCCTCTTTACCTGTTTTATTGATCTTCATAGCACTTACCATCATCTTGTGTATTATATAGTTATTTGTGTTGTGTCTCTTCTCATGATATTGTATACAGGAGAACAGGGAGTTCACTGGAATGCTATACCCCAGTTTTAATCAGACCTGGAACTTTGTAAGTGCTAAATAAAATTTTCATTGAATAAAATTAATAATGTGTGCAGGTTAAATGTTTTTTATATTCTTCCTCCTTTCTTTTTATTTATTTTTAATTTACTATTTTTTATGTGTACGAGTGTACTGTCTGCATATAGGCTGGTGCAACCATTTCATGCAATGCCGCAGAGGTCAGAAGAGGGCGTCGGATTCCCTTGGAACTGGAGTTAAAGATGGTTCTTAGCCGCCATGTGGGTGCTGGGAATCGAACCTGGGTCCTCTGCAAGAGCAGTCAGTGCTCTTAACCGCTGAGCCATCTCTCCAGCCCCCCTCCTTTCAAAAGTAACTAGAGTGCTCAGCCCTTAATGGGACACCTATATCACACCCTATCCTCCTAAAGCTCAAAGATCATTGCAGTAGAGGGGATGGAAATATTTAGAAGAACCAGAGATGGTAGATGAATACACAGAAACATGGCAGTTGCACATACGAATTCATAGTGGTTGTGACAGCATGCGTAAGACCTGCACAAGCTCAAACCAAACAAAACCCCAGCATGGAGTGGGGAGATGGGCAAGAAGATTCAGCACTCACTGAAGAACTATTGGCAAACCAATAGCTTCTGGATCAGAGAGTCAGTTTTCTTTAAGGGTATGATGCTCGTTAGGTTAACCGTGCTCCATGGGAAGAACCCACATGCAATAGCATTTAGAAACGCACATTAGACTCTGTAGGCCTTAAAAACAATAATAGAGGACATGAAGTCAGGGAGGAGATAATAAGAGGGGGTGAAGATGGGAGAAGGCATCTGAATATGATCAAAATACATGTATGCAATTCCCAAAGAATCAATAAAATATCATTTTTAAAGGTATTCAAAAATGGCTGGAGAGCTGGCTCAGCGATAAAGCACACTGGCTGCTCTTGCAGAGGACTCAGGTGTGGTTCCTAGCTCCCACATGGTGGCTAACAACCATTAGTAACTTCGTTTCCTGGGGCTTGGACTCCCTCTTCCTGCCTTCATGGGCATTGCACATAGGACTGCACTTAGAAACATGCAGGGGAAACACTTGTACACATAAAATAAAAATAAAGTTAAATTTAATTTTTTTCTTTTAGAGTATTTAATGATTGGCTCCTGTCAGGAGCCATTAAACACTTTATGTGGAAAAGTAATTTGTTTTCATTTACATAGAGCACATGCTCTTTATCAGCCAAGTGGAGGGTGTACCGTTTCTACAGGAGCTTCTGCCACAGAGCTGGAAACATGGCACCTTCTCACCAAAGGACTGTGGGCACCATCTGGTGATCATGAACTTTAGTGGGAGGACAAACATGGCACCTTCTCACCAAAGGACTGTGGGCACCATCTGGTGATCATGAACTTCAGTGCTTGGGGTTGCAAAAAAGGGGGTGAGATAGCATCACAATGAGAAGGTTAATACACTGTACATAACATGCCTGGCACTTACAGAATACTTGAACAAAATGAGATTAGAGATCATACGTAATGATGGACTGTGGCCCAGATCTATAGGATGATCTCAACACAAGCCCACAAAGATCCTCATAAGATTCAACTATTCTGCTCTATGTTTGAAATTATGCATAGTTTTCTTAGAAAAAAAGAACATGCCGGGCATGGTGGAGCACGCCTTTAATCCTAGTACTTGGGAGGCAGAAGCAGAAGGCCGCTGCACTCCTAAGCCCCTTTGTCACCACAGTTATCACGTTGATCAAACTGCCTATGTGGCTCATATTCCCATGGAACAAGTAACATGCCCCAGTTGGACCTAGAAACTGTCTCATTTCTTCTTCTTAAATTGATTTTATTTATATTACTGTGTGTGTATGTATGTATGTATGTATGTATATATTCGTGTATGATGTGTATGCGTGAGCATTCATGTGCTACCCTGTGCATGTGGAGGTCAAAGGACAACCTTTGGGAGTCACTTTTCTCCTTCCTTTATAGGATCTATGGATTGCACTTAGGTCTTCAGGTTTGTACGGCAAGTGTTATTACATAATGAGACGTCTCCAGCCCTGGTCCATTTATTCGTTCACTAAATTTTATTTATTTTGGTGGAGGGGGCAGTACCACATAGCAAGTGTGCAGGTCAAGAACAACTTGCAGGAATCAGTTCTCTCCTTGTATCATGTGGGTCTGAGGGATTGAACTCAGATCATCAAAACTGACAGCAAGCAACTTTATCCTCTGAGCCATATTGCCAGCCCTGTTCCATTTGTGTTCCATTCTTTGTGATCTGAAAAGCTGGATGACTTGTAGCTGGCAAGACCCTCAAGATGGTGCTGGGAGGGTTGAGTTGCAACAGAGCAGACAGGAAGCTCAGACCACCTTCTGGCTTCTATTCTTCAAACAAGACTTTACACTCTAGTGCATAGAATTTGGGTCCAGAGTCACAATTCTTTCCAAACCAGAATCCTGGCTCTCCTCCTTGTTCACTGTGCATCCAGTTCCATGTCTTGGCACTGCCTGTTTGTTCCCAGTTCACAAAGAGGTAGCTGGGACAGTTATAAAGGCACAGACAGTTCATCTATGTGACTTGCTCACTGATGTGTCTCTTAGGACCAAACCCAGGGCTTCCCAAAAATAACATGCAAAAACTGTTGGATGAATATGTGATGGGAAGAAGGAAAGGAGGAATAATGTGCTCTCCATCTGCAGTTCTTACTTCATGAAACCTTTCCACCCTTTCAGAAACATTGTGGCTTTGTCATCCTCCTGGACTCCAATAGTGTTTGCCGTCTATGCCCGTCCTTTGGAGACTAGCCAAACACAACTCAGTTCAATTCAATCAACTTCCATGGAGCTGCCCTGTTGGCAGGAAGCACTTGCAGTCTCAAGGAATGGCCAAAGCATTTCCTAGTCCATGGCGCCTCATTGTACTTTTAAGACAAACTTGACGTGGATCAGAACCTTTTCTAAGAGTTTTTGAATGTCTAATTATATGGTTATAAATGACTTCTCTGTGGAAACACACTTCATTACCACCCAGGAAATAAATGAATCCTGGATGATGGATAAACAGATAATCATTTCAAAGGTGTGGGGCAGGTGTGGAAGGAGGGCAAGGCTGAGGAGGATTAAGAAGAAAGTCTTATCTGATGAAATCAGTTTCATTAAATATGGAAGAGAAAATGGTTGGCATCTCAGCCATTCAGGGCTGGCCTGAAAGGATTTGAGCCTTGGATTTGAGGGGATGCCCAATAGTCCCTGTGTTTAAATGAATCTGAATTCACACATGCCTGTTGTTTTTCTGAACATTAGGTCTACTTAAACTTTATGACTAGTCATTTATGTTTCCATTCTCTTCTGCTCCTATCCCACACCCATACGTGTGTGTTTATTAAAACATTACTTTTGGGGCTGGAGAGATGGCTCAGAGGTTAAGAGCACAAACTGCCCTTGCAGAGGAACCGGGTTCGATCCCCAGCACCCACATGGCGGCTGACAACCGTCTTTGACTCCAGTTTCAGGGGAATCCAACACCCACTTCTGACCTCCGTGGCATTGCAGGACACGGGTGCATCAACCTACATGCAGACAGTACATTCATACACATTAAAAAAAATTACTTTTGTAAATTTATTTTTTTATTGTACTGGGTTACTTATGGCTATTTTCATGCAAATATATAATGTACTTTGATCATGTCTTAGGCAATTCTTCCTTTTCCTTTCCCCCTTCTTCTCCCTTAATTCCCCAAGAAACTTCCTTCTACTTTCATGTCATCTGCACATGTATGATATTATGAATCTCTAACATCTAGGTAAAAATCTGTAAATTAC
Source organism: Rhizomys pruinosus (assembly GCA_009823505.1). Classification (NCBI taxonomy): domain Eukaryota; kingdom Metazoa; phylum Chordata; class Mammalia; order Rodentia; family Spalacidae; genus Rhizomys; species Rhizomys pruinosus. The sequence continues at coordinate 391,840 of VZQC01010772.1, read as the reverse complement.
AGTACAAAATCTGTAAATAACATAAGTATTACAATAAGGGCTCATCTAAATAACTAATAGTAGAACCATAGTCTGGAAGACTATGTAAACAATGAAATTATAGAAAAAGAAGTGATCTGGCAAAAATTCACAGTATATTCAGTGAGAAAAATAGGTTATGGGAGTGGTATGCATGCATACAAGGCAGTACATACACTCGTGAGTGGGAACATGTGTGCGCATTTTTTTTTCTTGGTTCTTTTGTGTGTTTTAAAGGATTTCTGTAGTGAATGCTGCAATGTGAACTTTGGCAGAGCCAGGAGGGGTGCAATGTGAAGAACTGGGAGTACAGACAGGAGCAAGGAGCAAGAACTCCTTTAGGCAGTAACCTTCCTTTTGTTTTGAGACAGGGTCTCTCTATCCAGCCCAGGCTGGCCTTTGAAACTTGCAATGCTCCTACTCTTCAGCCCTCTGGGTGCTGGAATTACAAATAAGTGCCACTACACGTAGCTCTAGGCAATACATTTTTTTTTAGACAGGGTCTCCCTATAGCCCCAGCTGTCCTGGAACTCACTCTGTAGAGCAAAATGGCCTTGAACTCACAGAGATCCACCTGCCTCTGCCTCCCGAGTGCTAGGATTGCTAGGATTAAAGGTATGCGCCACCATGCCCAGCTTAAAGATGGTTTTTAGCCTCCACGTAGGTGCTGGGAATCAAACCCGGGTCCTCTGCAAGAGCAGTCAGTGCTCTTAACCACTGAGCCATCTCTCCAGCCCTGGCAATACATTTTTAACAAAGCCAAAAGACAGAGGATTTTGGAAAGAACACCCAGAAATATGATGTTTTTCCAGTTCAGAGGAGGACAGGTTGTCTCTTAGTGATAAGGAATTAAGGCCCAACAAAGAATATTAGGTTCCATTAAAGAAGCCACGGGGTGCAACTCAGGCTTTCTAAATATAGAAGTGAATTGATTGCAGTCATGTTGGAGAATTATTCTAGCCAAAGCAAGGAGGATTGGGTTGTAGGCAGGGAGATTTGCCAAGAGACTCTCGGTCTGCATGTTTGACCTGCGTAATGAGAACACGGATTAAGCTCATGGCAATAAAAACAGAAAGGAAGAAGCGGATGGATCTGAGCGATGTTATGCAGAAAGAATCAGAGCTGGAGATTCGAATTTGTCTAAATACTTGCCAGGTAGTAGGTGAAACTATGTAAGGGGACACTTTCCAAGGAAATAGGTATTAAGAGAATAGCTGAGGCCTGAGTGTCCAGGGATTCCAACAGTTCATTGGAGGAGGAAAGAAGAGGAGCCAGCAGAGAAGACAGAGGATGACGGGAAGGAGAGATAAGAACAGAAACTTGAGAATGCAATACTAGCAGAGCCAGGGCTAAGGGTGACAGGAAGGAGCTGTGCTTAGAGTGTCAAATTCATTTTGGGGCTCCAAAGGGCAAACTGAGGAGAGACCCCAGATTTGGCCAGATCATAGGTGACCATATAAAGAGGGACGTTTAGTAGAAAGTGCTGAATAAAGGAGGGGCAGGCTGGGAAATAGAGGACTTTCAGAGACTCCACTGTGCTGTGCGCAAGGAGAGTCACTTGGTAGAGTGAGAATGAGATCCAACCTTAACATTTGTTGTTTGTTTAATTCTTTGTTTCTTTTTTTTTGAGAAAGGGTCTCACTATGTAACCCTGGCTGACGTGGAATTCACTATGTGGACCAGGCTGGCTTTGAACTCAAAGGGTCTCATTATGTAACCCTGGCTGATGTGGAATTCACTATGTGGACCAGGCTGGCTTTGAACTCAAAGGGTCTCACTATGTAACCCTGGCTGACGTGGAATTCACTATGTGGACCAGGCTGGCTTTGAACTCAAAGGGTCTCACTATGTAACCCTGGCTGATGTGGAATTCACTATGTGGACCAGGCTGGCTTTGAACTCAAAGGGTCTCACTATGTAACCCTGGCTGATGTGGAATTCACTATGTGGACCAGGCTGGCTTTGAACTCAAAGGGTCTCACTATGTAACCCTGGCTGACGTGGAATTCACTATGTGGACCAGGCTGGCTTTGAACTCAAAGGGATCTACCCACCTTTGCCTCCTAAATGCCAGATTAAAGGGGTATACCACCAGAGCTCGCTAAATTTCATTATTCTAGCAGTGTTCCTTGACCATCTGAACCTAATTCCTCATTGGAAAATGTAATCTTCCTATTTCCTAAGACTGTTGGAAAGTACAAGCTTGAGTGATTAGTCTTCGTGGTATAGTGAAGAGCTCCTGCTGGCTCCAGTACTGCCTAGACCTGAATTAGAGCCAGGCATGTTTTAACAAAAGAGTCAAACAGTAATATGTCTATATAGTTACTGTTTTGCAAAGTCTCTGGTAATGTCTTGTGGCATTCTTCCCACAAGTCACCTTAACAGCCCTTCCCTGAACTGAGCCCTTCTGAGGTAAGTGTCCTGAGGCAGCAGTCACAGTCACGTGGAATGTCTCTGAGATGTGTTAGAAACTGGGAGACTGGGGCCGGGCGTGGTGGCGCACGCCTTTAATCCTAGCACTTGGGAGGCAGAGGCAGGCAGATCTTTGTGAGTTCAAGGCCAGCCTGGTCTACACAGTGAGTTCCAGGACAGCTGGGGCTCCAGGGAGACCCTGTCTAAAAAACACAAAAAAAAAAAAAAAAAAAAAAAGAAACTGGGAGACTGGGATATCATTTGGTACCAAGCTCATCTAAATACACCTAAGGCTGTAGCCTCTGAGAGGATAGTGGGCTGAAGGATGGTTGGGGCAGAGTTGCTAGTAAAGCTGCATTGTGAAAACTCCATGGCATTTACTGGTTGGCCCCTGGATCAAATGGTGTTGACCAGGCAGTTTGGTTTGCCCGGTGTCATAGGGCATCGACTCCCCCTCACCATTTGGTGCCTATATATAACAAATCATGACCAGTACTATCTCGTTTTTGTCAACCTCTCTGTCTAGAAATAAACCCTTTTGCCTTTGTGAATCCTAGTCTATATTGATTTTAACAGAATCTAATCTTTCAGCATTGTGACATGATACTGTCATCTATCTTGGGATGCATATGGCCTGCAGTCTTCAGATTGGACTAGCCTGGATCTGATCTTTGTCTTAGTGTCTTGTTGTCTCCTAATAGAAGATACTCCTCAAAAAAACATGGCTGTTCCAGAAGCCATCAAGAACTAGATCTGTAATCAAGTTCTGGAGAGTCACATAGCTAGGTGCTGGCTTAACTGAGACTGTGGTATGTTTTGTAGAACTGGCATTTTCAGATCTTGAGATATCTAAAGAGTGTAGTCAATGAGCCTTTTTGACAGCCCTGTTCCTCCTAATGGGAGAACTTTGTTTCATACCTGGGAAAATGGCTTATCCAAAGGAAACACATTCTTATCAACCATAGCATACTCATAGGCTGAGAGATATGGACCACATTAAGGTGTGAAAGGAGATCACTTCCTAGCTATCTGGTATATAACTAGCAACCATTTTGGACAAAGCAGGTGTCTTAATGTGCATTGGGCTTCTAAAGGAAGCACCTGATTACTCAGGCACTGCATTTGACCTGAATATCTTCTGAATAAGATGCTCTCTGCTGACCAAGTGTCTCAAGGGTGAGCAAAAGTGTGAGACCTAGATAGTAGGTAGGCCTTATCTGCAGAAGGAACAGCCATAAAATGTGAACAAGCGGTCTCCCTTGAGTGCTCTGGGAGAGGCCCTGCACTGGGGGAGGCACGCTGCTCCTTTGTCTGGGTCAAAGCCAAAGCCAGGCCTGCAGGAAGGGTGGCTAGAACTTGGAAGGAATTCCCTTCCGCAGCCCAGGGTCCAGGTTTGGCCCCAGCATGCTGCTTTGCCAGCCTCTGGGACCTGGGGCCTCAGCATTCCGCGCCCCCGCCTCCTCCGCCCCTCCTCTGGGCTCGCCCCATCCCTTGTCCCCATCTCCTCCCCCTACCAGCTGTCCCCTTTCCCCTAAGTGGCGAGACTGTCAGAGCCTGGGAAGAGGCGGTGGCAGGCTGGAGGGGGCGTGGTGGGGAAGGGGAGGAGGAGCGGGGGTGAGGGGATAAGGAGGCCAGGCGACCAGCGCCCCCAGCCACTGCAGGCCCGCCCGCCCGGGAGCTGGGTGTCGCAGCCTTTGCGGTCGCTTGTGCCCTGCCTGCTCTGCCCGCTTGCCTGCCTGTTCCTTTGCTTGTTAACTTCCCCTCGCCCAGGGGGAAAGGTCAAAGGCGTCCTGGAGCCTCCGTGTCTCTCCCCAACAGCCATGAACTGCAGCGAGAGCCAAAGGCTGCAAACCCTCCTGAACCGCCTGCTACTGGAGCTGCACCATCGGGGCAATGCCAGCGGTCTGGGGGCCGGCCCCGGCCCGACCATGGGCATGGGGGTCGTGCCTGATCCTTTCGTGGGCCGTGAGGTGACCAGCGCCAAGAGCAACGATGCCTATCTTTACATCCTGCTCATCATGATCTTCTACGCCTGCCTAGCCGGAGGCCTCATCCTGGCCTACACCCGCTCCCGCAAGCTCGTGGAGACCAAGGATGAGCCATCCCAGGCCTGTGCCACCGAGCAGGAATGGGTCCCAGGCGCCGCTGTCACCGCCGATGCTGAGAAAGCCGAGGGTCTCCTGGCCGAGGGTGGCCGCCAGCTCGTCCCTGGGGCGCTGCCTGCTCTAGCCCAGGGCACCGAGCGGGTCTAGATCCAGCCTCCTGCTTGCGCTTTCGCCCTCCTCAACTAGCTCATGCCTGGGCCCAGATCGAGTGCTTTTACTACCCTTGCAGAGCTCCCTCTTCCTGAGGCCTAGACGAAGATGAGAGGTCAGGACACCTTCCAGGAAGGCCCTGGAAGGAGAACCACCACCTTACTCACACCTAGCCACTCTCTTCCACTTCTAACTCCCATGCCCGGCACATCCAACTGAATCGCTACTGCTCTCTTGTCTCAGCCAGCCTTAACACCACCCTCCAGTCCTCTGGGAGCTGAATTCAACATGTCCAACACTTGGCATTGAATCGAAGCAATGAAGTCAAGCAGAACTCTGGGCCGTCTAACTGGCAGCTGCTCCGGGGGCTGCCAAGGACTGCTCACTCTACAGAGCCAACGGTGGCTAGACCTCCCTGCCAGGCTGGTTGCAGCATCTCCAACTTCCCTTTACCTTAAGAACAGAGACAAAGAACATGAAGAGTCCTCAGACATCTTTTCCTTCCTGCTGTCTGCAGCGGAGAACTAGAGAGACACTAGAGGCAGTCTGGGGGATAGATTGAAGGGGGAGGAGGGCTTAATGGGAGGAGAATGTCTATGGCCCTACTGGTATGGTTTAGTTGCTTCCCCAAGTTGTCATCTCAAAGGTAACTTGTCTGAATAGTAGTGACTTGGGCATCTGCATTGGGTACCAATTACTAGTTGCAGCACTCCAATAATTTCAAACGCTTTCCCTGTATTGATTGAATTGTTATTGCAGTGTGTACTTTACCAATGGAACATGAGGCTCGGCTATCTCCAGCTCTGTAGAGCCTGGGGAATGTCACAGGCAGGTAATAAAGATTGTTAAACAAGAACTTAAGACTCCTGTCTCAAAGATCCTAGCTGTGAGACCCTGTGCTGGATAAAGGAATCGTTTAAGTTTCTTTCAGAAACGGGTGTTTGGGTTTGGGTGACTGTGATATCTATTTATAGTAGCCCCAATGTGATAGGCGTGACTGCAAAGGAAAGGTGCACACCTATAGTGTCTGCTCCTCAGGGTGTTGAGACAGGAGGGTCACTTGGACCCAGGAGTTCAAGGCCTGTCTGGCCAACATAGTAAAGATATTTCTTTGGCCAAATGGATTTTTTAAAAACAAGTTTCGAAAGTTATACCTGCTTGATTATTTTGCCCCTTTTTCTTAATTCTGAAACATTTTAAAATATGGTAATGCTAAAATAAGAGTTTCTTACTTTCTTTTTGAAATTTTGTAGGATTTTTTTTAAACCTCAGAGGCCCATTCGTATTAGTTATTATCAAACTCAATTTTAGAAGCTGCCCTGATAGCTCTATAAGATTTACACAAATTAAAATTCTAAAGACTCTGCAGCTAAGTATCAATGAAGGGTGAAGTAAAAAGTGTTTGTTTGCATTTTGATTTAGATGGGAGAGTTGAAAGAGGATCTTTACTACACAGCCAAGTTCACCCTGAACTTACTACATAGCATAGCATGGCCTTGAACTCATCATCTTCCTGCCTCAGCTTCCCAAATGCTGGGATTTCAAGTTTGCACTATCATACCTGGCTCTAGAGATTAATGCTTAATAATCCATTCTCCTTGCTTCCAAGTTGTCAGAAACTAGCTAGCTTGGGGTGGAAACAGTATAACTGAAGCACTTACATGATGCATTGAGCTTCGTCAAATGCACATGAAATCACCTTTGAAAAGTGTAATTTACTTCAATGTATCTGATTCCTCACTAATAAGAGGACAAAGACCTTATGGGTCACTTAAGTGCATTGATAACATATAAAACCCTTTCAAGGCATTGCTTTTGACCTTCCAGTCCATCTGCTGCTTTACAGGAGCTATTAATAAGTTAAATGAACTTACTTTCATTCCCGGGCTTCATTCCTTGAAGCTATGCTGGCACTGCTTCATTGGCTCCTCTCCAATCCCAGCTCTAGGCCTTAGGTCACCCCCTTTCTTGAAGATGGGGCCTGGGGAATGGGCAGGAGTCCAAGACACTGATGGGAAGGGAAAGGATGCTGTGAGAGCCACCCCAGCCTTAGAGGGAGGACTGAGCAGGGTGTGGAGAAAGGGTAATATACACAGCAATGCTGAAGGGCACGCGAGGCAGTCCCCAGCCCTGTCTAGTGGGCGTAATAGTATTACTCAATTCTCTGGCATAATGGGGAAAACAAGTTTATTTTGATAATGAAATGGAATCACTGCTTTAGGTGCTGAAACTTTGTAAGCTCTGTACCATTACCAATATTCCTAAGTATATATCGCTAGAGATAAACTAAGCTAGAGTTAAGATAATGCCCACAGTGTAGCATTACTGTGCGAGCAGTGAAAAAATAATCAAGCCAAATCAGTCCTGCATTTAGAACTAGTTCCACCTTTTTTTTTAATTTTCATTTTTTATTGATGCTTTGTGTATTTCATACATCATTTTCCAATTCAATTCAGGCATATTTCCCTTTCTCTTCCCCCCACCCCACCCCACCCCATCCCAGATCATGCATTCTGTCATAACTGTCCTGCATCTTTCTCTCGTTTTTTTTTTTTCATTTTTAGCTATAAGTGATAATCCATGAGTACAAGCATCCTTCATGCAAAACCCAATTTGCACAGCAGTTGTGCCCAAACCGATGGGCTGTGTGGGTTTGGGCACAACTGCTTGCAAATTAGTTTTACATGAAGGATGCTTGTACTCATAGTTTCACCTTTTTTATGACAACTTAAGGTAGCCTTTAAGAATATGTCCGCACAGTAGCCATAGAAGGCTCCCTCAGAGAAAAATGAACTGGCCCAGGGGAGAGTGACCTGATTTACTACCCAGTTGCTTTTTTCAAATACTTTCACAGTTGCAAGTATCCCCCAGAGAGTGAAGTTTCCCAGAAGTTTGGGCACTCAAATATCATGGACGAGAGAAAAACTAGACGAAACCTGTGCTCTTGATCATGCCACCTAAGATTGCATGAGATGACTCTGTAAATTTGGAAGATTTTAGCCTCACCTTAATTGATCTCAAAGGGGGTAAGCCTTTCTAGTAAATGAGAATAATTCGATTTCATTCACCCCACCGAATATTCTCTCTCCCGTGAATACAGAGGTGCTTTTTCCACTCCGGTTCAGATCTTTGCTCCATAACAGTAATGAATCAGAAGGCCCAGGCTGCCTTGTAACCTGAGGCTCCCAACAGAGGGGGCCTAGGAGATGTTTTAAGTTGCAGTGTCCTAATGTGGCCCCCACCAAAACGAACAGAGATTTTCTTCCATTACAAACATATTTCCATGTGGCGCATTTAACTTTGTTAGAGGGATATAAATGGAATCTTTTTCATTTGTTTCTAGTTACGGTCTCATTTTCAGTTTGCTGTTGCTTTTACATACCCATGATCTGCACATGATTTGAATCAACAAAGAGAAAAGGGCCTGGGCTGCTTTCCAAACAGTCTTGCCTGGTAGTTAAAGCAAATGTACTGTGATGTCCTGGAGAGAGGGAGAGGAACAGGAATCAGGAGAACTGGGATCCGGCCCTGGCTTAAAGCAAATGTACTGTGATGTCCTGGAGAGAGGGAGAGGAACAGGAATCAGGAGAACTGGGATCCGGCCCTGGCTTTGCTAATTAACCAGCTTTGTTTCTAAGCGTGTGCTGCTTAACCTCTCTGAGTCCAGGTCTTCACAGATTTGGCAAATTGAGGATCAAGTGAGAAGACAAATGAGAAAGGGCTGGGAAAAATAGAGTGGCCATGGATGTAAAGAATTCAGTTTAGAATTGTTTTTTCATTCTTTGGGACATTGGGTTGGGGAAATGAAGAGAAAAGAAAATTCCCCACTTGTAGAATCTATTCATATTGCTCAAGGACCACCGGCAACCCCATACTTAACAGATTTCTGAGCTCACGTTTCCCATGCTCAGAATATTGCTGAATAGTAACCATGCATAACTGTCTCACCATCCTATTTTACTGCCCTTTACCTGCAGGCCCATAATGCCCTTCTAAAATGTGAGTAGAATTCCATATTTACAGGGCTCCACCAGGCGTGTCCACAGGAAAAGATAGAAAGAATAAGAAAATAGAACAAAGGGCAGGAATCAGGAGCTTCTATATTATCTTCCCCTTTTCCTACTTAACTTACCAGGAGTATTCCCTCTCCCCTAGCCACCCAAAAAGGAAAAGGAAATTGTAAACTGAACCAGTATGCATTGGAGCCACAGTGTTTATCCCAGCCCTTTCCTGAAAGTGCATGATCTCATTTGATCCTTAAGTGAGCAGCCCAAGTGCCTGCTACCACCTCTTGGAACTTTGGGTCCTGTGAGACAGGTAAGAGGAAGAACCATCTAGAATACTCTGTGAAGGTAGAGGGATCTGACTTAGGGCCACCGAAGGTGAATATGTTGGATGGGTCAATAGCCAGCCTAGGTGAGCTTGATCCACTCACCAAAAATGGCTGTGGGAGAATTTGGAGGGGGAGTCTCTTTTTCAGACCTTCGTTACTTAACCTGCAGCTTGTCGAGTGTGATCAAGGCAACACTTTTTTTTTTCTGCTCTAGGCCTCATACCAAGTCACCATATGATCAACCAGTGTGCTAGCAACTGGGTTTTGATGCAAAATAGAGCCACGGTCAAAGATGTGGCCTGTATCTCCTCCTCTGAAAAAAGCCGCCCCCACCAGAGCAGACAGTGGTTACTATGTCAAATACACTTTGGACACTTGTGGCAGAAGAAAACATCATGCAAGTTTTACTATATTATCATTTTAAGTGTACAGTTAAGTAATGCCAAGAAAATCCACAGTGGTGTGCCACAGTGCCCTTTTAAGTCATAGAAAAAGGCAAACTAATGTTATCTAAAAATAATGGAACTTAATGATCGCCTCAGATGACCTCCCAGATTCCCAGGGCATTCATATTTTACACTGATCACTTGGGGCAACACAAAGGTGAAACGGAAGGAAGAATATCTAGTTGTGGGTTTCAGGGGAATCAGAATGGAGAGAGATCTTGCATTCCTTGTATGAGTGAGGGATGATACTGAGGGGATACATTGTCCTTTCTATAATGTTCTGCTCTTGCTGCCAAGTATGCCTGGCATCCTGGGGAGGATTTGGATGGCCATGAAGGAAGGACTGGACTGCAGCCATTTGAATTTACCAAATTCGCACATACCTGACCCAAAAGATGTCAATTCATGCCATGCCACAGATGTCTGAAAGTACAAGGAACTTAGGATCTAGATGTGATCTGGTAGAGGCAGCTGTTTCAGCAGGGCCATCAAGAAAAAGAATCTGTTAAGCGTCCCCCCATCTCCTGGGGCCACTTCTTGAGGAGTGCTGTGTTCTATGGGTTCAGAACTTACATTACTTCCCCCTTCTTACTTCAAGTTTCTACTTCTTCTCTGCTACTGTCAGTCCCAGGCCTTCAGAACTGCTCCTTCCTACTGCCAAGATCGAAGAATCTTAACATTCCCATCTAACTTGTGATCCATCCCAACAATGACCATATGGATTACTTTAATGATGGCTCTCAGATGCCTGGGGAAAAGATCGATACACAAGGGGTCTTGTCTCAGAACCCTTGAATCCAATATAAGTAAGACTAGCTGTGGCAGTCACATTACTGTGGTAAACTTATGGGAGAGTTTGCAAGGCTGAACATTTTGCCCATCTAGGAGCACATCTATTTTTCCATATGAGCCTTCTAGGGTAGAAAATGAGGTTGGGCAGTCATGAGAGGAATTATGAGTAAACAGAATTGGACAGAAACCTTTGGCCTGTTCCCTATTTAACCCTCTGTACTGAAGAGGCTGAGGAGAGTAAGGGGAAAAAACATGATCCCCAGGTTTATGAGAGTAAAATTTCCATCATCTTAGAAGTCTCTATCAAACCAAGGCCATAGCCACGTGACCATTTTTGCTTAGAGGTGAGTATTCCCGAATCAGATGGATTAGTCTCCATCCTATAGCCCAAGTAATTGGTACCATCCTTTGGATGTTTGGGATTTTCCATTAACAAGATCAGTTGGCTGGTCAGTTCAAGAATCTACATCTTCTGACATTCTCCATCACCCACTAAAACAGAAGAGTTTACTGCACAGGTCATGGGTTCTAGTGGCATGCTACCTGGGGCCAAGCCTATGGTCTTCACTTGATGAGTAACATCAGGGAAGTTAATTTTCTCCAAGCTTCTGTATCCGAAAGGGTGCAATGAACAGTATCTACGTCTCTAGTGTTATCATGAGGATTTAATATTTAACATAATGCTTAACCCTCAGTAAATATTAGGTAATTGTAGATATCATTGCATATTTCCCTGTTATCTTGACTTTCAATAGCTCCCTTACTACTCCTTATTTTGCAGGGTCATGAACCATTTCTGGTAGCATTTTCCTCGTCCCTGTCAATATACAAATACTGTCAGTCTTGCCTATTTTCAAGATAACTCCCTGCCCCTCACCCCACTGTATTGCCCTAGTCTATCTCCTTTATGAGTAAAACTCCTCAAATGAAGGGTCTACTCTCTGGCTTTAACACCTCAATTTCCAATCCTGGCTCAGTCTATTGCAATATAGTTTTCCTCCACCGTACAAATGAAGCTGCTTTATCATGGTCACCAAAAACTTGTTTGTTGTCAAGCCTGTTCCCTAGTAGGTATCCTTCTTCAGCAATTTTCTTCTTAGTCTCGTTTGGTGATTCCTTAACCACCCAATGTTGTACTATCTATGGCTTCATCATCAGATTCAATAAAATATCATCCCCACCAACAAATACCATGCCTACCATGATGACTCTTAAATTAATACTTTATTCCTGAACTACTTGTTCTGAACCTCAAACTAGTTTATCTGTCTAATTTGGTTTTTAATTTTTGCCACAATCATCTATTACATTTGAGAAAATAAAAGCAACTAATGGCATCTGGATTTGCTTGGATAGTTGCATTTAGATCTTGTGCTTCTTAGATGGTTTTCCAAAGTGAAAAAAGCATACGTGTGTGTGTGATTGCAGGGAGTCACTGAGGGTATTAGAACATATCTCTCACAGATAAAGGTCACCTTACCACCTCTTTCCTTCTTGTTAAACTCAAGTTCTATTCATCTCATTGTTGGTCCTTAATATAGCAAGGTCCTTCCTGCCTCTACTGCATCTTTTCATGATTCAGGTCTCAGCTCAAATATCACTTCCTTGACTGTCTTACCTATTCATTATCCAACTGTCCTGTATATTCACTTTGCAGCAAAAATAACTCTAAAATTATTAGGATTGTTTATCAGTCTGTTAGTGTCTCCTAGGTAGGTTGTGATTTTCATGAGGGTATGGATTTTAAGGTCTGTTCTTAAAAGTATTTATTTTGTATAACTTTTTAATGTAAAGTTCATGTCAAAAGTGCACATTTTCAACTGATATGGTGTGATACATTTTAACATACATATGGGTGTGAAATCATCAGCAAAATCAAACTAATAAAACAAGCTATCATTTCCTTGGGCTCTTCCTGCGTGCTTCCCTCCTCCTGGCCAGACAGTTAAGAACTGCTTTCTGTTGCTATGGATTAACTTCCATTTCCTCCAACAACTATAATCATGCTGCACATACTGCTCTCTCTCAGTATGCTGCTTTGAGATTCACGTACACTGTTGCATGTCTTGGGAGTCAATTTCTTCTTGTTAAACCATTGCAGGTCTGTATCACAGCATGCTTATCCCTTCACTTGACAAGGGATTTCTAGTTCAGTTTCACTTTTTCACAATCATGAATTGTATGTATATTTGTGTGTGAGCTTTGTGCTTAGATATATGCTGAATGCAGATACTTTTTATTTTTTTAATGTATGCGTGTATGGCTCTTTTCATAATCCCTCATGTGCAGACACTAGAAAAACATTTCAAAAATATGGATTAGCTAAATTTCTTCTGAAGGAATAAGCATCTTCCTTTTTAGCCCAAGTCTGTGGGAAGTCCACTGCTCATGCACCTACTTTAGAACCCTACCTTTTCTTCCATCCTCACTTTTTAATCAGCAGCCCTGAGTGACCCGTTGGGGGTGGCCGTTTCCACTTTAGGCTCTCTGGAGAGATCCTGCTGGCCCCTCTAGCTGTTCAACAATCCATTCATTCCTTGCTTGTTGCCTCCCTATCACATTCCCTACAGCAGCTGCTCCAAACTTCCTGCTCTCTCCTCAAGCCCCCAACCCCAGTCCTCCCCCTCATTCTCAGGAGATGACTTCACCTCCTTCATTACTGGGACGATTGAGGCCAACCGACAGGAGCTTCTTTGGCTTCCATCTGAGCTGTCTCTATACACTGATCTCAAATGCTTCCGGCTCTTTGGAAGAAGTGCTCCTTTACCTTGCCAAGGTTAAACTCTCTGCTGGTGTACTTGATCCTAGCCCCAACTTTAATGATATAAAGAAAACTGATTAACAGCTAAAAACAAAATGTACGCAGTCTGTACATTTTTTTCTTGAACCTCTGGGCTCAAGTGTTTCTCTTATCTCAGCCTCCATAGTAGGTGGGACTACAGATACACGACACTATAGCTGATGCATTCCATTTTATTTATGTAAGAGACTTGAGTATCTGCAAACTTTGATGGGCTGTACACTGAACTAAGCTCAGACCAAACTATTTTTACTTGTACTGGAAAACTGTCATAAACATGTTATTACATCTTCCTGAGCTTAAAGATTCATATTTTTTGAGACACTGTATCCCTATAGCCCTTGTAGCTGGGAAGTCACTATGTACACCAGGCCGGCCTCAATCATATAGAGATCTGCCTACTTCTGCCTCCCAAATGTTGGGATTAAAGGTGTGCATCACCACACCAAGCAAAGATTCATTTTTTAACAGTGTTGGAAATGCTTCAATAAAGTTGGGCCTCCATATTTCTGGGTTCCAACTCTGTAGATTCAACAAATCAAAAGTAAAAAAAAAACAACTGAAAAATCATTATTGAACATATGAGAACTTTTCTTTATCAGGAGTCCCTAAAAATCCAATTCTCTCGACTGTTTCCTTAATATTGGTTGATCTATGTGATCTAAAAATGATTTAAAGTATTAGAAATTATGTCCATAAGTAATATGCAAATATTTCACCTCCTAGCCTTTTGAGATAGGATCTCACAATGCTACTCAGGCTGGTCTTGAACCTCTGGGCTCAAGTGTTTCTCTTATCTCAGCCTCCATAGTAGGTGGGACTACAGATACACGACACTATAGCTGATGCATTCCATTTTATTTATGTAAGAGACTTGAGTATCTGCAAACTTTGATACTCCAGTCTCCTGTAATCAATGTCTTGAAGATGCAGATGTTGAGAGAACCTAGAGTTTCACGGCTTAGTTACTTTCTTTGTCAAAGTATAGGTTAAACTGCCAACTCCTCAAAGCATATTAAGTACTTTTTATATGGTATTCAACCCTCACAACCAGATTGTAGGGTAGGGGCTGGGGAGATGGCTCATAGGTTACTGTTAAGAGTGCCAACTGCTCTTGCAGAGGATCAGGGTTTGATTCCCAGCACCCACATGGCGGCTAAGAATCATCTTTAACTCCAGTTCCAGGGGAATCCTACGCCCTCTTCTGACCTCTACGGCATTGCATGACACGGGTGCACTAACCTACGTGCAGACAGTACGCTCATACACATAAAAAAATAAATTTTAAAAAAGACTGTAGGGTAGTACAATTTTTTTAAACAGATAAGGAGGCTAAAGATCAGTGTGGTTAAGTAACTTTGGGTCATGTAACTTGTAAATACTGGAGCTAATAATTTAACTAAGCTAGCAATCTGGATTTTCCTCTCCTCTCTTCTATTCTTTTCTCCTCTCTTCTCTCTCCATCCATCCATCCATCTCCCTCCCCTTTCTTTTTTATGTCTCTCTCCCTTTCTTTCTGTTTCCTTGTAGTTAATGGGGGTATCTTGATTTCAGTAAATTATCTTCTTTGGTCAAAATATAAAGATTCTTTTTAAAACATCAAATGAAAGGGAAGGGAGCCAAGGTAGGGAAACCCAGAAAAGGCATTACCAGACTGAAGAGTTTGGGTCCCTAACTTTAATAAACAATCCTTTGGATGCTTGTTAATAGGGCCAGTTTCTAGGCATACTAAGTTCCATCAGTCCTACGAAGTATAAACAGAATATGATACATAAAACACCAGATAGAGGTTGTGACAGTATTCATAATAGAGGCAACGGTCCCCTAGACTATTGTGGTAGTAATGGAGGTGGAGAGACATGCTCAGCTTTTTTCATTATGATAAATATATGTAATATGAAATATAACCATAACAAACATTTTAAAGTGTCCAATGCACATAGAATCTGTAGTTGACATTCATCATCATAGTCAATTCTGAATTTTCACCACCCAGGTTGGAGAATAATAAATGATAGAACTGGTGGAATAGTTAGAATATATGATGAATAGGAGGGACATGTCAAGGTCAATAAGCTATGTCATCATGTCAATGGGCATAGTGATCATAAAACACCAAGATGAGTAAATGCAAAAAGTAAACTCATTCACGAGTTAAAATGAAAGAGACAAGTAGATAGCTATGAATGTGGTGAGTGACTGTGTGTGTGTGTGTGTGTGTGTGTGTGTGTGTGTGTGTGTGTGTTAGAGGGGATGGAATTCAGGGCCTTATACATTCCAGGCAAGCTCTCTACCACTGAGCCAGAACCCCAGCCCAATATCATGATTCCTAGAGACCTTAGTCGCGGTGTGAGATTTATTGGAGTGAACATGGAGTACAGGTGAAAGTCAGGGACCATGGTATGGACTGTATATTAGCTAAAGCTTCTATGATGTTATTTGTTAACACAATTTCAAGTGCTTTGTAGAACAATCTCAATTAATCTTCATGGTATGGATCAGCAAACTGGGGCACAGAGAAATTTACCAAATGTACCACCATGTGAGCAGAGCCAGGAGGTTGGAATTCAGGCAGACTATGTGGTTAAGTGTTATAGTGATTTTTCTATGCTGCCTCTGATTCGTCAATTCATCTTGTATCTAGGAAAGTGGGGCAAGGTGGAGGGCAGAGCCTCATGGAACATTCATGCCTATAGAGGGAGAAAAGCATCAGAGGAATCAATTGACAGAGACAGAGGAAGCTGGATGAAGGAGAGTACAAGAAAGGAGAATTGCTGAAGTCAAAGAAGAGTTTCAAGAAGGAAGCAGTATCTGATCCCAGACGTATATTGCAACTAGATCTTGTATATCTAGGAAATTCCTGAACTCAGCCTATATAGAGTCTTTGAGATCAGTAACGAGTAGACTGGTGTCACCAACTGCTAGCAATAAGAGTCGTACTTTGGGGGCTTGAAAGATGGCTCAGTGGTTAAGAGCTCTGTCTGCTCTTGGAGAGGATCCAGATTCAATTCCCAGCACATGGTGGCTAATGACCATCTGTAACTCCAGTGCGAGGGGAATTTGTTGCCCTTTTCTGGTCTACGTAGGCATGGTATAACATGAGTGCACTTAATGTTTGCAAGAAATACATTCATGCACATAAAACATAAGTCTAAAAGAGTGCTACTCTGGGAGTTACACCAACTTGTGCCAAATTATGGGAGTGAAACTCAAACTGGAGCAGTTTAAAATAGATGGAGTTAGCCGGGTGTGGTGGCGCACGCCTTTAATCCTAGCACTCTGGAGGCAGAGGCAGGCGGATCTTTGTGAGTTCAAGGCCAACCTGGTCTACAGAGTGAGTTCCGAGACAGCTGGGGCCACAGGGAGACCCTGTCTTGAAAAAGACAAAAAATAAAAATAAAAATAAAAAAATAATAAAATAGATGGACTTCAACACATTACTTCTCTGTAAAGTGAAATGGAAGACACTTGCATCAACTCTACATATGGATGACTGGGTAGATCATTAGGGGCTCCCTTTGAAGGAGAAATGATTTATCACAGACACATTTTTTTTCTTTACACCTGAGGAAAGAAATAAAAGCTTAGTCTCTGAGCCTTGTTGTTGGAGTAGGATGCTGATTTTAAAAATGGAATATTCCCGTTTTCCTCCTTTTTGTCCTCCTTCCCATTCCTCCTCCCCCTCCCCACGCTCTCATTTGAAAGCCTCCATAAATTCCAAACTTTCCTAAATATTACCGAGTCTTTCTTTCAGGATTGGGAAAATATTTCAGAATGCTGCAAAATTCCACATGTCAGAAACATGCATCAATCAGGTCTGTATTTGACAAACTACAGCAAAATTTCCTAAATTTATAATGATGCCGAGTCACTCATCGAAAGCTGCTTTGATTTTTGTTGTAAGCCTTCTCTCCTGCCGCTTACTTCTTCCTAAACTCTATTGCTTGATGATCCCCCAAAACATGTGTTTATTTGAGATTTCCAAGTATAGTATCAACATGCATTTATTGAAGACACATTTCCCCCCAGGAAAATTTCCACTAGTGCTTAAGCCATAGGGCATTGGTCTCGAATCCCATTGCTAGAACAGCAGCTAACTACTGTGCTCATTTTACAGAGCTACAGAGAAAAAGTGCTGGCTTGCCGGGCGTGGTGGCGCATGCCTTTAATCCTAGCTCTTGGGAGGCAGAGGCAGGCGGATCTCTGTGAGTTCAAGGCCAGCCTGGTCTACATAGTGAGTTCCAGGACAGCTGGGACTGCAGGGAGACCCTGTCTCAAAAAGACAAAATAAAAAAAAAAAAAAAAAAAAAAAGTGCTGGCTGAAGGCCCTTTGTTCAACATGTTGGACCTTGCTCTTAAGGGTTTTCATTCGAAAGCACTACACATGAAAAGGGATGCTTCTTTTTCTACATGTTTCCTCTGTACTCTTCCAAGTTCCTTGAATTTTCTGTCATCTTTGTTCTGCTCCTTCCCTTTGAGATTTCGGAAGTCATCATCCACAGTTGTATCTTGCCCTGTTCCTGCACCCAGGTCAGCCTCAGAACTGTCTGGCACTTTGAAAGGCCTTGTCACGGATGGCTGGAGTTATTCCCTATGCATGTCTGCTCACCCTCACAAGTGCTATTCTAAGTGGGAGTTTCTTTCAACAGAGAATTGAATTCAAACTA
This sequence comes from Rhizomys pruinosus, assembly GCA_009823505.1. Taxonomy (NCBI): domain Eukaryota; kingdom Metazoa; phylum Chordata; class Mammalia; order Rodentia; family Spalacidae; genus Rhizomys; species Rhizomys pruinosus. The sequence goes on along the minus strand of VZQC01010772.1, from coordinate 374,117 downwards.
ATGCCTGTTCGTTAGGCCAGAAGTGGAGACAAAGGGTCAAGGAACAGATTCAGGGAACCCTGCCACATAGTCCTGTCCAGCAGTCAGAATGGCATCCCAGGTTTCAATAAGTAAGCCTGCTCTTATCTATCTAGAGGAAAGCACTTTTCTGCCTCCAAAGCAAATACAGTTATCTCCTCCATCTACAGGCTTCTTTCTCATGCGCAGGTACCATCAAGCAGTGAATCAAAATTATCTGAAAAAATGTGCATGTATGAAACATGTACATCCAGGTGTGGTGGCGTACACCTTTAATCCCAGCACTCAGGAGGCAGAGGCAGGCAGACCTCTGTGAGTTCAAGGCCAGCCTGGTCTACATAGTGAGCTCCAGGCCAGCTGGGACTAAAGGGAGACCCTGTCTCAAAAAGAGCAAACCAAAAACAAAACAACAACAAAAAACACCAAAAACCCAAAAAGCATGTACGGACTTTTCCTAGTCATCAGTCCCCACAAATGCAGCAGAAACTATTTACAAGTATTTACATAGCAAAGCAAATCAGGCGTTCTAAATAGTCTAGAGATGACTTTAATTTCCTGGGAGGATGCATGTACATTATACATGAATACTATAACATTGTATATAAAGTACTTGAGCATCCGTGGAATTGGGCTCTCGAACCAATTCCCTGTGATTACCACAGGGTACAATGCCCCAGAGTCAACTTTTCTTTTTATTTCCCCTCCTAGGGAAGCAGAAAGTCAATCCATAGGCTTCTGAAGCCATGTGAAAACCAGGATCATCACTCTTTAGGAAAGAAGAGTGATTTCTACACTCAGAGACATTCTGAGTTATTCTGCATGGACAGGCCTATAACACGTAAAGGTCTCTCAGTCACTGTGGCCTATACAGGTGGATCACCTTTACCACCATGCTTCAGTTTCTAGACTTCATCTTCTCTCAGTTGCTCCAGGTAGGAAGTTGGACCATCAGGTAATGTCTTGCTTATTTCTTGGGAGTCTCCAAAATGATGCCTCCTGTAAGCCTATGAATGGATCCGTCTGTTAAATTCATTCCTCGTTCCTTTCCCTGTAATCCAAAATTCAGAGTCCGCATTGGGTGATGTTGCTGAGGGGAGCCATCATGAATATGTTGGCATCCAGGCCTAGTAATCTACCTCCCTGGCATCAGTTGTCAGTGGAGAGCTGAGTTATGGGCAAAGGCAGGAGAAACCATCTTCTCTCTACTTATCTTCCACATTGGTTCAGTGGGGCCCAAAGCCAGGCCAGCCTCGGCCAGATGTCGCTTCAACTGGCTAGTAAATGTTTCCATCAGCCACTGGATTTTAGTACTTCTCTCGAAGCTCACAAAGTTTCTGTCAATTTCTGGCTACTCTTCTCACTAGCAGTGCTTATTCCCAATTTTGTGGTCCAGGGGAGAAGCAGGCGCCAGGTGAGCCCCACAAACCAGTCTCATCTCCTCTCTAAGAAAAATGGTCTCTTAGAGCAAGCAAAATCTTTTTCTCATTTGAGACAGATTGGTTGCAACTTGGTATCCCACATACAAGATTTCAGATATCCCCATTTCAAGGCAGGGACTTTGCTTTTATAGGTGCATAATCAGGTAAAGATGCTAGCCTAGTGACCTGAGTTCAAGCTCTAAAAGGAGAGAAATGATTCCACAGTGTTGTCTTGTGACCTCTATATGTGTGCCATGTCATGCCTCATACTACATCATACATAAACATACATGCACATACAATAATAATAATACATAGAAATTAAAATAATGTTTGAAATTGTCCTTGTGAAGGAGTTTAAATAAACTCAATAAGAAACAAAAATATGCCAGACGTGGCTATGCACGCCTTTAACCCCAGCACTTGGGAGGCAAAGGCAGGTGGATCTCTGTGAGTTCAAGGCCAGCCTGATCTACATAACAAGCTCCAGGCCAGTTGGGATTAAAGGGAGACCCTGTCTCAAAAAGACCTCCCCCCCCCAAAAAAAAAGAAACAAAAATATTATGTGGCCATAACATCAATTCAGTTGAGAGAATCTACCATGAGTGGACAGTGTTCAAGAGCTGAACCAATTATATATTTCTGTGGCGGGAGTTTGGGGGGGACAGTTGGTGTGTGGATCTTAGCAGCAGGTAGAGAGAAAAGTTCTCATTATCTTAAGTGGAAATAATGCTTTTTTCTCTTTCCTGGTAATATAAAAGATATCAGGCTAGTGGTGAAGTGATCTGGTTGGAAGTTCTAGATCCATTAGGATCTGTGTGATCATGGTGCATTTTAAACATCCCTTTTTCTACCTGAAAGGGTTGGTATGTGAATGAAAAAAGTTAGAGAATGCCAAGCTATGTTCAATGCATGAGCATGGAAAAACCAATGGAAAGACAAAACCCGCTCTGTTACGTGCACGATAATTTTGCTTTTGCAGTGCTAGAGGTTGGACCTAGGCATCACACATGCTAGGCAAGCATTTTACCCCTGAGTTATATACCCAGCCCTTACCATTCATTACGCACTTCAAAAGATAAAGTTGAAAATGTTGAAATGAAAAAATTTTAGGCACAATTTGAAATATTAAAATAATATTCTAATTCTAGCATAGTTTTGAAGTTACAAAAAACTATAAAGACAAAAGCAGGGCTTTCATACATTCCGAAGCAAATTTTTCCTACTGTTGTCAACTTACACTTCTGGAACACATTCCTTACAGCTCACAGACCACTACTGATCTATTACTAGTAACTGTAGTTAATACCTTTAAAAAGTTTACTACTTTTTCGGTAGTTCCTTTTTCTTGTTTCTGGATGCCACTCAGAACACCACCAGACCATTTGTTGTCATGTCTTCTTAAGTTCTTCTGGACTCTGAGTCTCTCGAGTTTTTCTTGTTTGTCGATGATCATGATAGTTTTGAGTAGCAATCAAGGTATTTGTAGCATGCAGGTTTGTTTGGCATTTTTCTCATAGCTGCATTATGGTTTTGTTAGGTTTCAATATTATGTTTAACTTTTATAATCAGACTCAATAAAAATACAAACTCATTTTAAGACAATCCAGTAAGTCATGATGAGGAAGGCTTAGGAGTCAACAACCTCAAAGCAAAGCTGCAAGGAAAATAAATAAATAAATAAATAAATAGATAAATAAATAAATAATAAAAATAAAAAATAATAAAGAAAAAAAAAGAAGTCAACAACCAAGCAGCTGAAAAATAATATGTTTACTTTGAGCAATTTGGAAAGGATACAAGATAATGTGGAAAGTCCCAGTTGCCCACAGCAGTCCAGGCTGATCATACGCAGGCACACCTTGCACTGGTTATAACCTGCCTGGGAAGGAAGGTGCTAACGGGAACCAGGACATGGAAGAGTGAGAGAGATTTTCCAAAGGGGCCGAGATCTTTCCATAACAAATGGCTCCTAAATCAAGAAGCTTTTCTAATCTCGAAGGATTGACTATTCAGCACCACATCAGGTGAGAATTCCTCACCACCTTCTGTGTAGATAGCGACTTGAAGCGACTTGAAGCACGATACAAAAACCTGTCCTGGGAATGCCCAGGCATGAGCACAGCCTCAGAACTGGGTCTATTTTGGGAACATCTGCACGTATTCTGCAGCAGTATATTTATACTTTGGCAAAAACAAGCAAAGGTTCAAAGAAATAATCCCTAGCTATTCCTTACACCCCACATTTTTCTGCTATAGAAGTGCATATTCCCCCACCAGAGGTGTGGAAGAGGGTGGCTGGTTAACCATTATGACACTTGACCATCTGTGGGGGCCAACCTGGATTTGAAAGTACAAGTGCCTGTTATGTGGGGTTAATGGGGGCAGAGAGGGATCAAGTCAGTGAAAAGTGAGAGAATATGTGGAATGCTTGATGATGGCACATTCACGCATTTTACAGAGGAAGGAGGCTTGGGTTACAGGGAGCAACTGCAGATGCTTGATGGGAAAAAAGCCCTAAGCATCTGAGATTTGCTGGCTGCCTTGAGCACTCCAAGAGGCCTCACAGGCAGGTCTTTGATTTTGGTATCCCTTTGCTGTTCTGCCTCGGTATTTTACTGTAGCTTAGGACGACCCTCTCCCCAACACACACGGTGTCCCTGTAGCTCCCCATCTCAGCTTCTACAGGAACTTGGACTCAGGAGGCTTTGCTCTCCAACTGAAGGTGTGCCCCAAGGGAATGTGTGTCCTGGAGGGAGGACAGCCTGCCGCCGCCGGCTGCTGAAAAATGAGCAAACAGCTGGAAACTCTCCAAGGCAAGATAGGATTTTAGATCCGGTGAGGGTGGGGGCAGGAAGAAGAGATGAGGACGGCCAGCAATGGTGGAACGCAATAGAATCTTAGAGCCTCTGGGGCTATTAAATCCCACACCTGGTCTAGGCCCTGCACAAACATGACACATTAATTAATTCTTTGATAACAAGTAGGATTTGTTGAACACTTAAAAGTTTTTCCAAGCATTACTTTTCCTATTTTTGTCGTTAACTGCTCAAATTTCTGTGGGAAAGATCATCATAATATTGTCTCATTTCACAAAATAGTGAATCCCAGCGAGGTCAAGTATCTTTTCCAAGGTCATAATTAACAAATGGCATGAGAAGTGATTTGAATTGAGAGCTTGACCATGCATCTTCTTCCCTCAACTCAGTGAGTCAGGTGTGGCAGAGGGAGGGGACCAATTTCCTAGCTCAATTCCCAAGCTCCATTCTCGAGTTTCCCAAGAGTCAGGCTTCCACCTCTGGCTGTTAATAATAATACCTAACCCTAACCCTAACTCTAAGCCACTCTCATTCCCAGGACGTGGGGGAGGGTAGGGAAGGGGGGTGGGAGTGAGGAGTGCGGTATGGCTCAGGAGATACCTTCCACCGCTGAGCTTTAAAGACAGAGGAAGGTGGGAGGTGGAACCAAGACGAAAGTCCTGTCTCAGTCCTGCTCCCTTCTGATACTATCATCTCTACTGCTTTACCTGCTCCTTCAGATTCTCACCCTCTTGTCACAAGAGGCACTTGCAGCATCTAAGCTTAATGGCTCAAGCGATGGATAGTGCAGCCAGAGTTTCCACAGCTGCACCCCACACCCCCAGCAGGTGGACCTCCTCTCCAACACCAGCCAGGCTGCTTTCTTTCTGCTCTGGGTTGTGGGACAGCTGCTCCCATTGACAGATTAATAAATCCAGAAGCCTGAATATAGGGATTTCCTTTAGATATGGGTTCAGAAAATGACTTCGTGGGGCCCTGCTTCTTTCCACATTACTAGAGCACCCGCTAGGCTCTGCAACTGCAGGCAGCTGGCTGCAGCCACTGAGGGATTAGCAGCTGCTAAGTCCCAAGGCTGCAGCTGACCTCCAGCTCAGGCTCCCTGGAGCTGTACATGCCCATGCTTCCCCTGTTGCTCTTTTGTCCTCCTGTCTTCCCTTCCCTCTCTCATTTGGCTGTCTACCTGTTTGCTGTCTTTCAGGCTTGCTCTCTCCTTGCAATTTCTTTCTGCTAAGTTTATCTTAAAATTGCTTGTTTTCAAGCAAGGCAAAGGTTTGTGCAGAGAATAAGTTTTCCCTTTCCACGTGACCTCTGGGATAGGTTCAGTGTTCTCAGCTTCATGTGTGTCTACTTTTCTCCTGAATCATACTAACTAAAATGTATAGAAATTCATTGGTTTGAACTGGGCACTTGAACTAGGCTCAACAAACCAAATCAAAATCAAGGTATTTATGTTAAAATTCCAGGCCACTGATAAAAAGTTGTTTACCTGATGTTCCAAGAAATCAGAAGGAAGTGGGAAGAGGGATCGAGAAAGGGAGATGGAGGGGAAAAGGAGAGGAGAGAGAGAAGGAAAAATGAAGGAAGGAAAGGAGGAAGGCAGAGAGAAGCATAGTTTTAGCTGGTGTGTGGAAGTCCTCACTGTGTTAACCTTTCCAAGGAGATAATTCTTTTTTTTGGGGGGGGGGTCTTTTCAAGACAGGGTCTCCCTGTAGCCTCAGCTGTCCTGGAACTCACTCCGTAGAGCAGGCTGGCCTTGAACTCACAAAGATCTGCCTGCCTCTGCCTCCCAAGTGCTAGGATTAAAGGCGTGAGCCACCACGCCCAGCTCCAAGGAGATAATTCTTATTCTCTCTGCAACATTTTTCTGCCCATAAAGTAAACATCTTCGGCTCAGCTTATCAGAATACTCATTTTATTGATAGAACACAGCATTGCTCAATTCTAAAATCATGGTACATAAACCAGTTATATCTTTAATCTACATGCATGATAATTTTGTCTCTTGACAGTATACACACACACACACACAGACAGACATACACACACTTTAAGTTTTGATACGGTTTTCTAAAGCTTTGAATTTTACTGAAATTGAATCTGTTTTCTGTTTTTGAGCACTTACCAGTATGGACTATTTCATGTAATAAATACAGCAGAATAGCTTCAATATCCCAGTCTTGGAGCAGAAATGAAGCATTTCTGGACTGATAAATAAGTGCGAATTTACTAAATCTGTTTGATTGTAGTTTGTTATTTAGAAACAGTTCATGAATGACACCGAACAGAATTCAGAGGACGATGGTGGATTGTGTATGATCATGGGCAGATTCTGTGAATTCTATCCAGTGCAGTTAATTATATATATGCACATATAAACACTCATCTATTTTCAAAGCAAAACATGGCACAGTGCATATCTTCTGAAAAGAATCATAACAATTTTTAAAATGACTCACTTAGTTTTTAATTGTTGTGTATGAATGTTTTCCCTACATGTATGCATGTGCCCCACATATGTGCCTGGTTCTCTTGTAGACCAGAAGGGGGTTGCGCTAGATAGCTTGACTGTCAACTTGACACACCTGGGTTGAGGAAGCCTCAATTGGGGAACTGGCTCCATTGGATTGGCCTGTGGCCAGGTCTGTGGAATATTGTCTTGACTGTTGAGCAATGTGGGAGGGCCCAGCCCACAATGGGTGGTGCCACCCCTGGGAAGGTTGTTGTGTATGGTATAAGAAAGCAAGCTGGGCATGGGCCAGGGGAGCAAGCCAGTAAGCAGCATTCCTCCATGGCCCGTGCCTCCAGGTTCCTGTCCTGAGTTCCTCCCTTGGGCTCCCTGAGTGATGAACTACGACCCAGGAGATGTGAGCTGAATAAACCCTTTCCTCCCCAAGTTGGTGTTGGTCAGAGTGCTTTGTCACAGCAATTGAAGAGAAACAGAAATTGGTACCAGAAGTGGGGTATTGCTGTGACAGACCTGACCTTGGTGTTTTGGGGGAGGATTTTGGAAGCATTTGGAACTTTGGACTGGAGGAGCCATTGAATGTTTGGAGTTTGTTGCTGTGGAAATTGGAGGAGTTATGCTGAAAAAGCTGTAGACTTGTGAAGCTTCAAAGAGAAGCAGAGACCATCAGGGCTGTTTGTATATTATTTTTGAATTGAGAATCTGTGGGTTCCAGTCATCTGGGGCTGAAGAATCAGCTGTAAGTAACAAGAGATCAGAACCTGAAGTGAAGCCTTTGTTGTACTGGGACAATTGATGCTGGTTAGCTGGGGCTGAAAAATCAGCTGTAAGTGACAAGAGACCAGCATCACTGTGGCGAAATCTTCTGGGAAGAATTTCCTTAGGGTCGGCACACAGAAGCTGTGGTTCAGAGGGGGCCTGAACCTCCACCTCAAGCCAGAAGCAGAACTTGGTAATGTGTAAGAGTCTCCTATATGGTTATGGTATTGAAATGTGGAGGGGGTGGGAATGTAAATTCGTACAGCCACTATGGAAAGCAGTGTGGAGAACCCTTGGAAGACTTGGAATGAACTTGCCACCCAACCCAGCCATACCACTCCTAGGCATGTACCCTCAAGACTCACCCCACTACAGAGATACATGCACGCCCATGTTTATTTCAGCTCTCTTCACAATAGCAAGGAGCTGGAACCAACCCAAATGCTCCTCAACTGATGTGTGGATAGAGAAAATGTGGTACATCTACACAATGGAGTTCTATGCAGCAGTAAAGAAAGACAACATCATGAGCTTTGCAGGAAAATGGCTGGAGCTAGAGGACATCATGCTGAGTGAAGTAACACAGTCCCAGAAAAACAAACGATGAATGGTATCCCTCATCTGTGGATGCT